>RJWT010047830.1:0-11238 GCA_004365215.1 Cuniculus paca | reverse complement strand
GAAAGCTGATGGAGGACGGCACCTAAGGGCCCTTATTCCCCCTCGCAGTGCTGGTTCTCTGGGGATGGACTGATTTGCTGCTGGCCTTGTCCTAGACACCCAGTTAGGGCTCTTTCACTTTTCATCTTCTACTGAGAACAAGTGCCCTTTTGGACTTTTTCAATTCTCAGCTTCTCTGATTCCAAGTCTGTCAGAGAACAGAAAGTTATACAGTAGCATAAAAAGCCAAAAAAAATAATAACTGGGTTTAGTGGCCAGAGCAGCTGTGCTGCATATCCTTATCACAGGTTTCAGCTTTGTAAATTAATTCATCTGCAAATAGTGTGCTGTCTCCAGATGCAACTTCGGTGTTGGAGTACTGGTTTTTTTAAGGATTTAAGTTGAAAGTCAAAGGCTTCCTGCTCTAGGTGTTACCAATATGTAGTGTCCTTTTTAATCTTTTTTTTTTTTTTTTTTTTGCTCTGGGTCTGTTCACCCAATCATATCCCAATATGCAAATAAACTTTAGCCAGTGCAGATAAAAAGGAACAAATAAAGCCAAGCACAGTATCAGAATCAAATTGCTCAGCCTGTCACCTGTGTTCCCGGAGCTGATCCAGAAATGTTGTCCTCAGCAAAGCCAGACTTACCTGTCCCACTGACTGATTTGAAGATTCAGTATACTAAGGTTAGTACGACTTGTATGTGCTGCTTTGCCTTGGGTTTCCCATAAGGTACATCTGTTTGAAGCATGAAAACGTCAATTTAACTAAAGTAGTGCGAAGAACTCTTTGCAAATACAAAAATAAAGCCTTGTTTAAAATGCAGGTCTGGGTTTGGTGTCCTAATCAAAGAATAATTTCTAAATCCTATGGAAAACTTTTCATAAGTTTCTTAAAATATTTCAAAGTGAAAAAATATTTCAAAGTGAAAGGAGTCTTCTATGTGAAATATTCTTGTACCAGAATTCAGTGGATTTTAGTAAGCAGTTTTATTAACTCAGTGTAGCCAGCATATATGATGAGTGTGGCGAATATTCACTAGATTACCTTACTGGAAGAAGTCGGAAAGTCAAAAAGTTAGAAATATTTGAGAGAGAGAGAATACTATAATAATGTAACTTTTCTATGTGGTTCATAAAATGAGTGTTAAATAAGAGGATTTAAATCTAATAATTCAATGAAAGCTGTTTTATAAAACTTAAATTGACTTCTATTATTCTGCATATTTTGGTAAAGAGAGCATGCTTATTTATCTCTGCAGCCAAGTTTGTTGCTATTGCAGCAAATATGTAATTGTTAACTGATAAATATTTGGAAAAACAAGGACAGGAGCCAGACACAGTCTTCAAAATCCACTTTTAGGGAGAACTAAAAAATAGATCCTGCTGGAGTTGTTCTGAGGGTGCCTGTCCACTTTGCCTGGCTCACAGTTACATGCCTGCTTTCCTGTCAGAGGGCAGGACTGCAAAGAAAAAGGGAAACAAGCAACATACCAATCTAAGCAAAATCACTTAAAGTTAGCTTTATGGTGTGATAAAGAAAAGTTAAAAAAAAAAAACTGTTGTAACTCAGGACAAGCCATTTTGCCCTCTGAATTAACTAATAAATTGACCAAGAGTATTCAACTTGCTAACATAACATTCTCATCTATTGTTTGCTTATATCCCACATGCAGCTCCGTATGATTTTGAACCCTAAGTTCTATTGCTTTCATTTATGTAAGCACAACAAATTAGGCAGCTGCTTGGTTGCTTGCTCCTTTTCCTTAAGAAAATTGTCCCAGAGATGAGTATGTCTTTTACATGATAGCCTTGCAGCTATGGAATTTATGAAGTATTATTATGCAAGGATTTATTGGATAGAAAATGCTTTTCCACTAAATTTTATCCTAAATGAGATGGTGAAATATGTCTCCAAATAATTTACATTTGAAAAAATCAAGACCAAAACATCATAAGACTCTAATCTTCTTGACTTTTTTATCCCA
This sequence comes from Cuniculus paca, assembly GCA_004365215.1. Taxonomy (NCBI): domain Eukaryota; kingdom Metazoa; phylum Chordata; class Mammalia; order Rodentia; family Cuniculidae; genus Cuniculus; species Cuniculus paca. Next base: position 9,270 of record RJWT010047830.1, on the reverse strand, counting down.
AATTTGTCATTCACAAGAAATTTCAATTCAAAGTAAGTGTATGTAAGTGTATTTCATGATGATCAAAATTGCTGGAATTGCTTTAACTATTCCACTACAATTATTAGAAGAAATATATTATTCTATGATACTACCTGGAAAGAGATTTTAATAGCCTGGTTGTCTCCTTATGCTTTATTTAATTTCACTTTGCAAAGGTTTGCAAAGTCTTTACTGTTTTTATATCTCTAGGCAGCTCTAATATGAAATAATCTTTCTAATGAATTAAACTTTATTTAGCAGCTATTAACCAAAAATGCAAATAAAAGTTCTAGACAAATCAGATGTTCTTTACGATGTAATATGCAAGCACAGAACTAATGATTCCTTAACACAAAAAGGTGCCTTTAAGACTGAAATCTATTCATCTCAAATTCAATGTACAACACTCTTCTAGGGAAAATGACTGACCTAAGTGTTCAAAAGAAGACAAGATTGAAAGAACAGGTACTTGCTGTCTGTTGAAATACTCCTCCAGATGAAACTACATAATGCAACTCAGTGAATTTGGTATCTCATGCATCATTTGTATAAATTCAGTCTGTTCAGATTTTATTGTTTGACTTTATGGGTTACAACATTTTCACACTTGGGAGGACACCAGTTATGTATGTAATTAAATCTAAATGGGTGAGCATTTTCAAATGCCTTTGCATTTTCCCTTCTGTGTTCCATTGATGAATTATGTTGAATTTGCACTTGCAATAAGCATTGGAAAAATAACGGCTATTAACCAAGTTTCCTGTTTGCAAACCAGGTAAACAATGGTTTTATAGTAACTGAGGAATTACCTTCGCTAATCAGCCTCTAAACTTCTATATTTTTTTTTTACTTTAATGTCCTTCAAAGTTATCTCTGGAAGTGTATTGGTTGTTGGGGCAAAGAAAAGAGAACAGACAAGCAAGGTTGAATACAAAAATTTATAGCTATGTTACAAGAGCTACATACTATTCAGCTGGAGATTTCTTTTCATCCAAACAAAAGAATTCACTGATGCATATCTTTTAATGACTTATTTGCTGTTACAGTCAAATTATTTCTTTGTTGGGGTAGATGAAACAGAGACTATAGTTTAAGAAATATTTTCTAAAATGATACAAAGGCTTTTGGAATGTACAACCTCAGTAATATAAATCCACATGAACTTGGATCTCAGCCCTATCCTCATTATTCACCGTTCCAATTGCAAAGGGATCTCACATCTGCCGACCCATCCCTAGTGTTGCGCTTTTAAATGAAGAGATGCTTTGAAAGTTATATGATCACTGGGCAAACTACATTAGCTCTCTCTGCCTCCTTTTCCTTACAAATAAAATGGGGATTATCAAAGTATTTCCTAAGGTTGGTGAAAGTATTATGAGTGGGATGGTACATGGGAAATGGATGATTAACATTAGCTATCCTAGTCCTGAATATTGTCCCAAATCCTTTCCAGATTTTTCAGTATTTTCTTTGACCCAGCTTTCCTGGACCTGTTTCCCACAAGGCCTCTTCCTGTCTCACCGTTGCTCAGGGCTCCTTCTCCCCATCCTGCAGGGTCACGCTCCACCTGACAAAGGTTGCACAGGAGCGAAGCTCAGGGCATTTATCGGGGATTTCAGGGATCAAATACTTCCTCTTACAGCATTTGGTGACTTTGTTTTCCATTTTTCTTTCTCAACACTGTTTTTTACATTAAAAATAAAACAGACAAATAGGAAATTCAGGATGAAAAGCTTTCTTGGATAGAGTTTAAAACCAAAAATGTTTAACATAATTATTAACTAGTTAAGCAGAGTTTGCTCATGAAAGGAAAAAATATATCATCAACTGATGACATTTTACACACACAATTGCACACAGAAAATAATTATACTTAAGAGTCACCGAGTTTGCCATGCTGGTGACCGCTTAAATTCTTTATAATGATTTCACTGATGCCTACAACAGCCCTATGAGGCAGTTACTATTTGCTTCTTACACATGAGGAAACTGAGGAATAGAGCAGATAAGTAACCTGCCTAAAGTTACACAGCTAGTAAGCAGGAAAGCTGGACTTTTAATACGGACAGGCTGAGCCCTCACACTAACAAGTCATTTGTCTAAGGTCATGGAATTGCCAGGTTTTGTTGTGTTTACCTGCTTGCTTGTGAATGCTGGATGATGCATGACCATGAGCCTTTCCAACTGCTGTTCAGCAGCTCCAAGGCCAACAGCAGGACATTTGCTACCAATTTAGAAAAGAAAGGACAACAACAGGGAAAGATGGAAGGAAGCAAGCTTTTTGCTTTAGACAGAAATGTGGAATGTGACTTGGGAGAAGGCTATGAGGAAGAGGTGCAAATTTTTTCTAAATGTCTTCAACACATATAGATTGTACTTTGGTTATGGTAAACCATTGCTTTCCTATATTTCTGGTTTGTTTGGCATTCTGCTTTAAAAATATTTTCCACAAGAACAATTTATTTATCACTGCATACTAAGTGCCAGGCCCAATTTGAACTTTTTTTTCTCCACCATTCTGTTTGTAAATTTTTATAATAGACAAATTTGAGCCGCGTGCATTTACAAATACCCTCTCTTCACTTATTTCTCCCATTTTCCCTTTTCCTTTATCTAACAAAGTTATGTAGTGAGTGCTCTGTGCTAGGTATTATGATACATGAATGCTAATTTGATTTTTATCAACCAGAGATTTTATTCCTGGAAGATATATGTGGCAGAAAGCAAGTGAGTAAGGCAATACTTTAATCACAAATTGTAAGTGCTAAAAGGAAAAAAACTAAAAGCCGAGCGAATACAACGGGCAGAGCTCACTCTTGATGTCGTTGGGAAGAATCCTTTTAAGAAAGGGGCATTTGAGGTAAGCCTGCCGGGTGCAGAGAATGAAGTGGCCACGTAGAGTGGGGAAGAACAAAGATCCAGGGTAACAGAACATACACGACCTTGCACACAATGCCTTGTTGTGTTTGAAGAACTGCGAAAAGGCGAATAAGACTGGGGTAAAGTGAAAGAGGGAAGGTAGTTGTGAGAGGAGGTTAGAGATATGTGCAGGGGTCATGTCAGCTGGCTGGTGGAGTCTATTGAGGGAACCACTTTGGGGTGCTTACAACAGGACAGGACTTATGTTCCCAGAAAACCTGAGCATACTGTGGCATTGCTTTCATTTGAGAGCTCCTTTTAAACTTCTGACTGTAGAAATATTTTGTTTGCCTGGGGCTTGAAAGCAGTTGAACATGTAGCTGAATGTCTCTAGGGCAGTAAGTAGCTTAACAAGATAAAACTGGCTTCAATTTCCAGTTCTTCTACTTGTTTAATAATATGACCTTGGCCAAATTTCTATCCTTCTTCAACATCAGATCCTCTATCTGTGAATTGGGAATAATGACTGTCTCGGACAGTGGCTATGAGAATTAAGTCAAATCAATCGTGGAAAGTGCCTAGAACTTTTTGTCTAGTTGGTCCCTTCTTGAATTCGCCTTCCTGATATGATACTTAGAATTCTGAAATTATTCATGTCCCAATGTTAATGAGTTTGTTTGTATTACTGGCACAGTTGAAACTGATTCCATCTATTTATCTCATTGGAAGCGCATAATTAACCTTTGTGAAGGAGCTGGAAAAGATACTACTAGGTCCCATTTTAAAGCTCAAGAAGCTAAAGTCAAAATATGGCTGACTTATTTGTTCAAGGTGATCAGATCTTAAGATGCAAACCTAGGAACTACTGGATTCTGAGTCTTGTCATTTCAGAGCTGATATACTTCCATATGAAATCATTTTCCTTATGATTGCTGAAGACAGTGGTACTCTAATCTTACTCAAGAAAGCCCAATGAATGTAAATACTAAAGTACAGACACTAAGAGAGGGTATTAGTCCCATTTCTTAAGGTCTTGCATTACACCTGCTCATATGACTTTTTAAACATGAATTTCACCTATCAACTTTTTCACCTACTACTTGCCAGAATGATAGAGCTGGCTGGGAAATCTCTCAAAGAACGTGAGAAGCAATTCACTTGGAGAGCAGCTCAGTGTTGAGGTAATACCTCAGAAATATATTACAGGATGGCAAAATGCAGATCAGCAAAAAGAGAGCTCATGTTAATTCACGTTGATAAAATGGAGACACACTAATCTTGTATAGCAGTCATCATGAGAGTATCATAATTGTGGTCAGAGGATACATTACATATTTATCAGATGTAGGTGGCAACATAGAGCCATGCTCCAAAGAACTTGAGCAATGATTGTTTCATAATTAAACAGCTAATTAAATTCTGATCAATCAGAAAAATAAACACAATATTCTCTCCTTCCTTACCCAAAGTTTCACTTTCTTTAGTTTTAGGTACCAGTGGACCACTAATGTTAGCAAACATTAAATAGGAAAATGCAAACATCAGCAACTTATAAGTTTTAAATTTTGTGACATTCTGAGTAATGTGATGAAATCTGGGTCCATTCTACTGTGTGTCTCACTTAGGAAGTGAATCGTCCCTTTTCTCTGTGTATTCACAGTACACAATCTCCCACCCATCAGCCAAGTAGCAGCCATCTAGGTTATCAAATGATTATTGAAGGATCATAGTACTAAATATCCAGTAACAATTTATTCTGTAATGTCCCCAGTGACTAAAAGTACAATGCTGAGAATTTGTATTACCAAAGAAAATACAGAAAATAATTCTTTTAAGTAAGGAGTTAACAGTATAAGATATTATGAAAAAGAGAGACTAGAGTTATATAACTTTTATATAATAGGATGTTGTTAAGGTTGTTCTATTTTATATTTTTGCTAATATCTTTGCCTAATTTACCAACTGTTATCATAGTATAGGAAGAAATGCAATGTATATGGGTTCAGGCATCTACTGGAAGTCATTGATCATTTCCCCTGCAGTGAAGGGGTGCTGCTGAGTTTGCATAAATTTGCAATGCATGATACAATTATAGTTTAAGTATGTTTATGTGCATTTGTGTATGTATCTAAGGTTCCCACAACGTTAACTGCATTGCTTAGAAATGACATAAAGTGTTGGTAATATTTAATTTCCTGATATTGTATCTTTACTGATTTACTACAATATTGAAATATTAAAGGAATTTGTCCCTTGGGAATTTGGGCAAATATGACAGTTCTCAAACTTTGCTAAACTGATACCTCTGAACATCAAGACCCATTATTGGACTTATTTGCACTGGTCTCCCAATATATTTTTAGAAGTTGAAGAAATGCATATAACTAAATGATGCTCTATGTTTGACATTTTTTTAGAAGGAAAAAGACTTCCTACCAGCCATTACGAGATTTTAAATGTGAAATTTGTACAGAACCTTTGAGTGCTTAACTCTCCAATATATCTATCACACACACACACATACACACAAATTTACACTTATGTGTGTGTCATATATGCATATGGTGCATAGAAGCAGCTGACAATTACTTCTGTCATGTGGAGGACACAGTGACAGTATGGTTCAAAATAAATGTTGTGGAATTTTTTCTTTTTCCTTGGCTAAATTGACAAGGCTGGAGGATATTTTAGACAACAAGGAGAAAAGTATACACTCATATTACTGAGCACAGACTATAATATAAAACAAATGAAAGGAAAATTTTATTTTTCCTATTTTTGTTTCAGTCATTTTCCCATTTTTGTTTCTATTCCTTTGACTACTGTTAAATATATTCCTTCCACCTGTTATTCCCTCTTCTTCGAAAAACAGAAATGTTTTCTACTCAACACTTTGCTTTGCTGCCTCAGGGTTTGAGCTCGAAGTTGCTGCCAGAGATCTAGCTTTGATTCTTCTACACCCCACCTAACTATGTTCCAGGGCTGTCTCATTGTTTATTCATCCTTTTCTTTCATCTGTTTCACCTCTTGTCCTCTTTCCCCGCCACAGTCTTTGGTACTCTTTTTGATTCCTAATGTTAAGAAAAGATTTACAACACACATTACTCCTTGCATGGTTACATCACCACCTATCCCTCCCTATGTCAACATGACTCGCAGGTTTGAAAATCCACACAGCCAAGTTATAGGGTGACTGTAGATACCTCCCTGTCCTTTGGAGTATCTTAAAAGAAATCCCTTGTGCATTGAAAATGCGATCTGTTAAAAGCTCTCTGCAAGAGGCATGATGGCAGTGCCTGTAGTCCCAGAACTTGGGAGGCTGAGGCAGGAGGATCACCGTGAGTTAGAGGCCAGCGTGGGCTACAGAGTTCAAGGCCATCCTGAACTATCTAGTGAGACTGTGTCTCAATAAATAAATAAATGAATTAATTAATTGATAAAAATAAAATTTACAAAAAGTTCTCTGCCACTAAGAAAGCATTGTCTTATAAGATTATAGATCTGCTTGCCCGTTGGCTGAGCTAAAAATATAATGTGAATTTAGGGGAACCTAGTGGAGGAATTCAAGGACTCTCTAACCAACAGGCCCCAAAATTTCATGTGTTTAGATAAGATCAGTAGGTCTTTCTTTTGCCCATTAGTAAAATAAGACTTTATTTAAACCAGAAATGTTTTGAGAAAATTGCTTTTTTAATTATAACTATGACTTTATGTTAAATATATTAAGGCGTAATAACTGTTACTCTGGAAAGGCAATTGTTACCCAAACTATGAAATGGAAAATAAACTATATCCAGGAAGCATTTGCTTGTTTATCAAAGAGAATATTATGCATCTCTTTCTGTCTGACATATCTAAAGTGTAAAGAGTAGAAATCAATCTCTAAATTGCCTCAACATTTCCATTGACTGCTTCCTAAAGTAAAAAAAAAAAAAAATTTGAATTTCAGGTGTATTCATAGACATCTGTAATTTATGATCAATACTGTGAACTTAAAATTTATGTCTACTGTACATATATGTTATTGAAAAGTGTCTTAAATCCACAATTTATAATTAGAATATAGTTAATATAATGGTTAAAATCGGCCCCAAAATGTTTTACCTTTATAGCATTATCCTTTTTTTCCTAAAATTGCTGAAGGCAAAATAGGAAATAAGAAATTAAGTTATCACCAGGGATAGATCATTTCAACAGATCTAAAACAGATTCCATAAACGTTATCATAAACACTCATTAGTTTAGATTCTTCCATTCACCCACTTATTATAATTATAGGAGGGTTATTATTCAAATGCACTTGGTTACTTGGGTAGGTAGACAGCAAATGCCAAATGCAAAGCAAAGAAAATTAAAATAGTAACAAGGGATAATTAAGAGTGTTCCTACTAATGAATTCTGGACAGCTCAGAGAGTGAAAAGGATGACAAAATATCAAGCCCTTACAGACATCTCAGTAAACATATGACCTGTACTGAGCTCTGTCTTGCACCTGGAGGTCTCTCTGGGGGATGATGTCCCTAATTCATAACTTGAAACCTACTGCTGCCTATGGCTCCAAAGCTTTTGATCTCATTCTCAGCTCATTAGTCTCTAAGATAATGTTTTAGACTTTGGTTCCTCTGTTTCAAAAAATTTTGGATATTTTAAAAGTAGTATTTCTAAAGCATTCATTTTATCCAGAATATAGTTCAAACTTCCTACTTGGGGAATTGAGATCCACCACAAACCAACTTCATTTTCATGCTCAGACCTTATCTATGCCTTGATTCAACAACAGCTCCGTTTGGGGCAGTCCCTTTACTATGTTGCAAAAATCCCAAGATTGTTGGTTCTCTTTGCTTGTTGTTTTTCTTCTTACCACTTATCCCAGGCCACCCACCCTTCAGGAATACATGCATTGAGCCCACCTCTTCTCTTCCACACGTCTCACTGTACAATGCACTGCTTTGGCAGTAGAATTCTACAGTTTTCAACCTTACTCAATATAAATACATGCTCCACTTGGATTCTACACTCCTGGAGGAAGAGCTATGACTAACTCATCTCACATTTTCCCACTTCGTGTTCCAGAGTACATCTCAAGTAAATCTGCTCATTATTTGACAAAAACCTTTTCTGATAAAAAAAGAAGATGGCCACTCAGGATTATGTAAATATAAGCAAAGTTCAAACAACACTTGGATTCACAATGTTCTCTAGTGTTAAAGGTTAAAACTGAATAATGCTGAGCTGTGGCCAATAATTTAGGATTATCCGTAGCTGATCTTTTCAGTTGCCTTAAGACTGCCAGATGAACTTGTGTTTTTACTGCAGGTTAATGATGATTTAGAAAACATTAACTGACTTTAATCTGAAGAAGGCACTTTATGTACAGTTTAGATGCATGATTCCAATACTAAAACAAAATCGTACATACATATTGTAAAGATTCTTTCACCAAAAGAGATTAGGTTAAGGGAATAAAATCTATATTGTATTGAGAGCATATTATTGAGAATTTGAAATTAAAAAAGTTGTCACAGACTTAAGAATAAAAAGACTCAGGCATGAGCTAGAAAGTCTCACCATAAGTCACACAAAACAATCTTTTTTTTTTCTTCAAATTTTGTGTAGAGAAATTATACTGTAAAAGGGTGGAATTCTGAGTATATTTCTCACAGAATGAGATTTACATGTTCACTTAGTTTGGAGAGGAAAAGTCTGAAGAGATAATACATTCTTGAGGGCAGGGGAAAGGCAATATTAACAGGTGTGTGAATATGATGCAAGCTTTGAAAGCCTGGTTTAAAAATCTAGGGCAGGTACCACAATGTCTTTAGGACTTTATTTTTTCTTTAGGTTTTTGTTTTGGAATTTCATGCCCTGATACATGGGTATTTAACTTTACCAAAAAGCAGAATTTAATAAGCAATTTAATAACAGAATAGCAGCACATTATTTTGGAAAAAGAAGGTAAATACAACTGGAGAGACTAGTGAAGTCTTCATAAAGAGATGATGCATTAAGCCAGAGTCCCAAGTAGAAGAATGTGGCAAAACTCCCACCTGAGGAACCTTACAAATAAAGGTGTGGAACAAAGAAGGGCATAACAAAAATGCTGCAGTAGAATGGAATGGAAGCAAAAAGTAACTTTGGGGAACAGCAGGGCCCTAGTTTGGAAGAGGATATTGGGTCCAAATCATAAACCTCCTCAAGGGCCACACTAAGCAGTCCAAGGAGGGGAATCACTAAAGTTTTCTGAGGATACATGTAGACAAAAGTAAATTTGGTTAGGTGAGGAAGATTCTAGTTAATGGGGTGAAGATTAAATTTTATTTAGATAGATATGGGGCAGGGAGTGGTTTAAAAAGTAGTAATGAAGTCAAGTATAGTGACACGTGCCTGTAA
>RJWT010047829.1:0-11241 GCA_004365215.1 Cuniculus paca | reverse complement strand
CGAGAGCATTAATCTAGGAATGCAGAGCTACTCACAACTCCGGCCGTTTTGTTCAACGAATAAGGTTACAAAATGGTTCCCTGTCTAACCTCAAGTTGACTCGTGGTCTCTGGAGGGTCCAACACCAGCTGCACCTAGAGAGTGAAGGTTGCAGCTCCATTTTGTAACCTTGTGTTGGCCTTTTCTCCTCTGGTTTTATTTGTCTGTTCTTTTACTCTCGAAGCAAATAAAGTTATAGCTGTCATTGGCACAATCCTCTTTACTCAGGTCTAGCTGTTCTATTCTATTTGTTTCTATGCTTCTGATAATTATTTTTAAAAAATCACAAAAACTGTCTTTCTTGACTAGATCTCCTAATAAGTCATACAAACTTATCCTAACTGAATTATTTTTCTGTGACCTGATCCAACAAATCATCTTGTAATATGTTGCTGTCCAATCTTTTATGTCTTCAGCCTTAAAACTGCCTGTTTCACTGTCAATGCACATTCTTACATGCTTTGTTGAGCAATTTAAGACTGCAAGACTGACTTTTTCTTCTCTTTCTGTTTCTTTTCCTTCTCCTTCTTTTTCCACCTCCTCCTCTTCCTCCTCTTCTTCTTCTTTTTAGTTCTACATAGTTTGTCCAATTGATTTCTCCTTTGTCCCAAACAAAACAAAAACAAAGAAACTTTTGAGAATCTTGTGTAATTCAACTTTTTTCCTGTATCAGAAGAAGTGCCTTTAAAGTTATACACTGATGCTCTTCAGTGTATACAGTATGAACCATTAATTTCTCAAGCCCTTTCTTTATAATCTTTTAGGTCTTTCCTCAGTTCTCAGAGGTTCTTTTTGGTGACTAAAACTCACTTTGTTTGTTTTTTTACACCATCTCCATTCCTCTTTACCGTGAACTTTTCTTTTTTTTAATTCAGTGGAACATTCAATGAAATAATATCACTTATTTAGCTCCTAAATCCTGAAACCTAGTATCAATCTCAGTCTTTGAATGTACTATCTTAAAGGTCAATGAGGGATAAAATCATTAACTCCCATAGCCTTTCCTCAGTCATCATACTTGATCATATTCCAGCATTTTCCAGTTAATTTGAAATTTGTATAATAACATCGTAAATACTTCTACCTGTCAAGTGTCTTCTTCTGACATTCTCAATTATTATCTCATACAATCTCTCTGTAAGTTGTCTGTATAATACTGATCTGCTTCCCACACCACATTCTTGCTATATTATTATTATTTCTCAGATTTTGCATTACTTGTCCTAGACAATGAATTGGACCTCAACCTGAAATTGTCTGGTGTGGAATTTAACATTCCACTGAGTCTTTCTTAACTCACTTTTTTTTTAATTTCCTTGTTTTCTGAATAGTGATCCCCTCTTTTAAGTTATAATATGCCATTATACTTTTTTTATTATTTACTGACAAAAAAATAGATATATTTCAGAAAGATTGTGAAGTTTTAAATATAGTTGAAAGAAATACAGAATTTCTGTTAGTAAAATGTTATTAAATGGAAAAACCTCTTCCCTGAATTCCTCATTAAAAATTGTGTTTTATACGAAACTGGGTGAATATTCACTAATGTCTTTTATGTTGAATTCATAGTTGGAAATATTTGAGTTTTTTCATTATTTGTGATTAACTGGATATTTGTTGATGCTAAAATGGGCTCAAAAACTAAAACTAATCCTCAGGTATTGGACTGAAGAGCTAACTTTCATTTGATACTTAAGACAGAAGAATCTAAAATTAAATAGAGGGTCAGTAAGCAAATAGTGTGGAAATGTGCTATGGGTGTGTAAAGTGGGAAATTACATGATAGCTTGTAAGTATGGACTGAACTCTACGCAAAGCTGCACCATCATTTGGTAATTACACACTGAACAACTGGATTTTAAGTACCATTTTATTCAATTTAGTCCTAATGAATTTGGTAGATGAGATCTCTGCTGAATTAAAAGAGCAATCAAAGCCTCATTTTAGATTCTATGCCATGTAGGTCAAGAAGTTCCATAAGTGATATAAGTGATGTGTATATTTATTCAATACATAGAAGACATCAACTTTCTTATCCAGCTTCTGGTTAATTCTTTAATGAGGATGCATGGAATGGGATTTGTGCTGTAGGGAATTTTGTTATGTGGTGAATGGTAGATGATGATATAAAAAACTCAATGGAGTATTTCCTGCCCTCAGGAGTCTCATTTCCATTTTTGCTAATTTTTCTCAATTACTCTGAGTGAGAATTTTAAAATCAAAGGCATCAAAGAATTTTGTCTGAGTCAAAAGGCAAAATAACCCTCTCTCTCCTAGCAAGAGAGTTAATGAAAGGTGTATAATAAATGTGAAAAGAAATGAAGAGGCAAGCTGTACTCTGTCTCGCCTATTTCAGAGGTGCAAATGACCCCATGGTTTTATTTGGAACTTTTAGGAATGGATCCAAATGATCAGTCTTCAAGAAGTGCAAAAGGGGTGTCAGAAGAAACCCATGTCTGCCTACCCTGCAGAGAGGGTTGTCCCTACTGTGCTGATGACCGCCCATGCTTTGTCCAAGAGGATAAGTATTTACGACTTGCTATCATCTCCTTCCAAGCCTTGTGTATGCTGCTGGACTTCGTCAGCATGCTGGTGGTCTACCATTTTCGCAAAGCAAAGGTAAAAACAGGTACCCTGGTTATGATCTTCTTTTTATTATAAAGTAACCTCCTTTTTTAAAAGTAGAGTTTCCAAGTCCTACTACCTCTCTACTAAGCAGACATCTTTCTGTGTAAAACATGAGTGAGTAAGAGCATGAAAATTATATTCCTTCTCTGCCCAGCAAAAATAGAGATTTAATAATTTGATACTTTAACATATTCTTTTATAGGATGTTTCTCCCTCTTTAATGTGGGCTTGAGTGCCTAATTATGTTGAAGAACTCTCTTGATACCATCTCTGTGGTCTCTAAAGGAATTTATTCCTGCACTGAATGTATTGTTAATTTTTTCATGTCAAAAACTTTGTTGTGTTCGTTATGTTTCATGTTTCTCTTAGTCATATTTTAAGATGGTAAAAACATTAACTATTTTTGAGCACATTGTACTCTGAGTAGTAAACTTATTATGACCTTATATTTGGTTTTGCTCTAGTGTCCCAGGATGACAGTGGTCCTTTGAACACCTTAGCTTTGAGAGAATCTGTTCTTTGGTCCTCTTCTAAGAAGTCAATAATGGCAGCAAGTGTATGTTTCTCAGTTAGGAGTAGACAACATGTTAAAATGTTCAGGGCAGAGTTTTTGAAGGGAGCTCTATCCAAGGGTCTCCCAGTGGATGAAATGTAGTCAGTATTATGTTAGAATTTATGGTTTTTCTGTTTACAGGAAGTTTTTTTACACTATTAAAAAGAAACACTAAGACTAAAGTTTCAGCCTTTTCTGAATTTGAAGAATCTCTTCCTGTTGGCAAAGTTTTACAAGTTGGTTTAGATTACAGAGTTTCTTGAAAGTATAGAGTATTCCCATTAGAAATTTTTTTAAAAGCAATCTTCTGTGAATCATATTTATTACAAAGCCTCAAGTAAATATTTTTAAAAGGCTCTGTTAAGATTATAGGAGGATGTATTCATTATGTAATATTATAGGCTTTTGTAGTTATTTTAAATAGAAAGTTTCATTAACAGAAGCAAGCCGCACAATTAAAATCCACTTTGAGTCAGCAAGAAAGTGCAAACAGGCAAATTGCTCTTCACTTAACTAATACTTGTCTTTCTTTTGCAATGAACTATGTGTTAAATTCTATATATAAAATAGTAGGCAGATGGAGTTAGGAAATATAACACCTAATTAAAATTGATTGATATTTTAGGAACCTATCAATAGCAGAACAGGGAACATTGAAAGGTGTATTTAATAAATTGTTCTGAAATCTCTCTGATATAATGAATTCATTTATACAGCAGATAATACATAGTTCTTTAGAAATCTTAATTGACTTTACTCATTAGTGATGGCTGTGCCAAATAAATGAGTCAGTGATACTTGGTGGTTAGAATATCACCTTGAATATTGAGAAACCTATGATGTGTTATTCCGGCTAGATCAATGTTGTAATCTATATTAATGTTACTCAATATTGACAAAGTTACTAACCTTTCAAATTTATCTGATCTTTTATGTGAAATGGCAGGTTACTGACCAAAATTGTGAGACTAGATAACTTCACATATCATTTTGCCACAGTTCCTATAGATACATAGAAGTTGGAATAAGCAAATTTGACTTCATTTAGTTTGAAGATGGTCACCTTTGGAAGAATGTGACATAATCAGAGGGGGATATGAGTTAATAAAGTCAATGATTATAGATTTTTTATATTGAAGAAATGAAATGTTGAAGCTATTTTTGTGACTTCAGTTACCAAAAGCAATGGATTAATTATAAAAGCAATAAAATATATCCAGTATAGAAATTATAGATTTATATCATTTAGAATTTTGGTTTGCTTTGTAAAGGTTTCATGTGTTTTTGCAATGTTTCTGTAGATAAAGTATAATAAACATATACCTAAACAAATGATGCACACTAGCATTCACAGCAGCAGTATGTACAATAGTAAAAATGTGGACGCCACCCAATGTGCATCAACTGATAAAATATATAAAATGTGATATTTCTATACAATGGACTGTCATTTGTCAGTGAAAAGGAATAAAGTCTCAGTACAGTATAGATAAACCTTGAAAATACTGAGTAGAAGAAACAGTTACAAAAGATCACCTATTATGTGATTCCATTTACATGAAATGCTCAGAATGAGTAAATTCATATGTACAAGAAGTAGATTAGCAGTTTCCAGGGGCTACCAGGAGAGATGAGTGGGAAAGGACAGTTAATGAGTTCAGGGTTTCTTTTGGGGTGACACGAATATCCTGGTAATGGCTGCACAACTCTGTAAAAAGGTATGTGAGGTCTATCTCAACAAAGTGATTATAAGTGCTTTAAGGAGGCTATGGATTACTACCATGTAAGATTGCTTTGAAGAGTTGAAATAATTCATGTAAAATATTTTACAGTTAGTCTTTACTAGGCATTCATAAGCAGTTGTTTTGTCATTTTGGAGCTCTTTTTAAAATTAAAAATCCATGTATGCTTCCCACATTGGTGGCCAACCAGGATGTTTACAATATTTGAAAGTATAAGGTGTTTGAAAATATACTTATGGCTGCTTGAAGTAGACATCCAAGCTCCATAAGTGCTCATTCATAGTCAGACATGAGACCACACAAATATGTCTATGCTGAAAATCTTTTACAAATTTACTACACATTTATTTATATGTGGCTTTTTGTCCTTTTAAAAATAATTACATGTGCAAATAAACTGTAGTTTATTTACCTGTTGGTCTATATCATTGATCTTTCTGGGAAGGTTCAATTTTAAGCCCCCTTCCCCAAACTAAGAGTTATAGAACTCTCTCCTGGTTATCAATGGTGAAGTCATCAGGGATATTCACGATTAGAGTACATCATCCTTGTTGTGTTATTATAACAATAACAGTTTAAAGATTGATAATATATAAATAAATTTTTAAGTACTTTCCTGGTTTTTACTCAGAAAGATGGAAAAAGCTGAAGCAAGTAAATTAGCAACTTAGTAAGATCTTGTCTCAAAATAAAAAATTAAAAAAGGCTGGGGAGGTAGCTCAGTGTGAAGGCCCTTAGTAGAATTCCAATACTTGGGAGGAGAGAGAAAAAGAAGGAAAAATTTGAGATCTAGAACTAGATTTCATAAATCAGAAAACCCTGCTGCTGAATTGGGAATTGCAGTTGGGTTGGAAAATGTACATATTTATATTTTGTCTTATTCCAGCTCATGAAAAAAAAAACACTTCTAGGAGACTAGATGTATAAATGAATATGTTGAAGCTAAATGAAAATAAGGACAAAAAAGTTATTTGAAGTAGAAGATGAGATGAAATTATATAATAGTAGCAGTTGATTCCATGAGAGCATCTGTACTCTTTTAATCCAGTGCCAGAACAAAGAGCCTTCATAAGATTTTCTAGCAGCAATACTAACAGAAAAAACAAATAAAAACAAAATGAACAGTCAAAGAACGAGTTGCAGTGTTCTTAAGGTAAAAGTCACCCAGTCATTGAGAGGAGACTCAAACATTTCTCTCACTGATTCTTGAAAGAAAATTCTCCTGTAGATCCTTGTATGCAGAATATTGTAAAACATAGTGAATGATAAATAGCCTTATGTGAAATATAGTATAATTTTATAGATCTGTTTCTATTAATTTTCCCAAATATGTGCTAAAATTTGAATGTTTAAATATAGCTCAAACAAATCACTTCTATGCAGTGTAATGCACTGCTCTTTGGTGTTTGATGTTAACACAGGAATACTCTTGGAATGACAATACTATACCTGTTCTGTACACAGCATACATGGCACCACCACAAGTCATAAACATGACTATCTCATTTCATCCAGAATCAGCCAAGACATCATATTACAGTGATACTTGCCCATGTTTATAGAACCACAATTGATAATACCTAAATCTTGGAAGTGGCCTGTATGCCCATCATCAAATGAATGGATGAAGAAAATATGGTATTTATACACAATAGAGTACTACTCTGCCATTAAGAATGATAAACTTGAGCCATTTGCAGGAAAATAGATGTACTTTGAGAGCATAATGTTCAGTGAAATAGACCAGACACACAAACTTAAATTTTATCACATAGTTTCTCCTATATGAGAAAACCAAAATATAAGTAAAGAGCAAAATAAAAGATAGATAATAGGAAAAGGTGAGGTAGATCTTTTGCAAAAGGAAAGGGGACCAAGAGATGGAGCAAGGGGAGAGGGGTGAAAGGAAGGGGCCTTTAAAAGCATTGAGATGTTTAATATACATGTACCAAGAATATAATCATCAACTACAAACATGTACCAATAAAACAAAAAACCAAATAAGAAAGAAACATCTTTATCAAACAGCACTCAAATCAGGTTGTATGCATGACGTCTGTTTGTCATTCTGGTTTTGGAAAAGGAGAAAGATTACAAATTCTTTCTGTAAAGGTTCATAAATCTGAGTGGTGACTGAAAACTATGGTGAATACTTAAATTTAAAAATATATTACCATGGAAGACACATTTCCACTAATTCTCCTCAAAACATTCCCCTTCACTTGAATACACTTATCTCATCATACTTGCTCTTTACTGAAATAGTTGTGGAAATCCTCTTGCATGAGTGGCTTTACAAGTTGTGTGACTAACGCTACAGTGAATGCAGCTTCAGTGAATGCAGTTCCATCCAAAAGAAAAGCAGGCTTATAAAAACATTACAGTGCATCCTCGTCCACTTTATTTACCTGATCTGGCACCATGCAATTTCTGGCTCTTCACCAGAGTGAAAACCACCATGAAAGATAAACATCATGAATCAATTCAGGACATCAAGGCATCCGTGACAATGTAATTAAAGACATGAAAAAGGACTTCCAGAATGCCTTCAAAAAGTGGCAAGAACAACAGGATAAGTGTGTTCAAAGTGAGGGGAAGTATTCCGAGGGGGATTAACAGCAGTGCGTCTTTTACAGTAATAATTTTTTTAAAAAATTTAAATTGTATTTTCTGATCACATTTATTGTCACTGTTTACTGAGTTATTGCAAGGTATTCGCTGATGGTGTGGAGGAAGATTTGGGGTTATACTCTCTGTCATGAATAGGATGACAGGTTTTCCATGTTTCTATTGATTGCAACGCTGTGTGCTATAACAGAGCACCAAGAATTGGCATAGCTAATGGAGGCTGAAGTGTTCGCCAGGAGCACAGACCGGAAGAGCAAAGTACTCCCTCATCTGCAAGCGGAACCTGGTGGGAGGCCTGGCAGCACCTCATTAGGGAAGGGACCTTGCTAGGATCCCACACTTGCTCCCTGCTTCCTCTCCTACTAGGGTGTGAGCCATATTCTTCAGTCATTTTCCCCAGAATTCATGGTGTATCACATCTTCATTGCTGTCACTGTATGCACAGCATCTCATTTAGGGCCTGCTGGAAATGAACCACTTTGGAATTTAGATCCCATTTATTTATATTAGACTATTTCTGTGAAATGACAGAAATTACCACATTGATAAATGAAAACTAGGGAAAGTAATGGCAATGTTAAACCCAGCAACTGATCCTGTTCTTTTAGGCAGAAAGGAAATATGCTGTGGTGATAACAGAAAGTTCTCTGTTTTTAGTTGAAACATTAGGTGATCATACTATAAAACATATGATAGGATAGAAGTTATGTTTTTCAGTTGTATTTCCATCTAAATTTGAGTGCATTTAATTGAGAAATAATTATCCAGGCCCAAAATAACAATTCCGTAGTTAATAACTACTAACAGTTATGGATCAAGAATTGTTTTAACATTTTACTATTTTAAATGACCCAGAGGAAATCCCACTGTCCTTTTAGATTAGGCTTGTGAAATGGCACCTCAAAAACCAAATAAAATTTTATTCTACACTTAGAGAAAAAATTACATTGTTTCTAAGCTTTTGGCTGAAGATTAAATCTGTCAGTAAACGGTAAATGATTTAGATCCTAGGATGTTCTAATAAAACAATACCAATTTTAAAATAGTATTTTTACAGTCAGATTTTAATACTGAATTATTTCTACATTTCTACCAAATATTATGACAGGTAACATATTTTTCTGTTAGCTATTCCAAAAATAAAAGATGGTTTCTTACAGCTTCAGAATGTCATGTGTTAGTACAATTAATTTTTGAATGAAAATTACATAAAAAGAAGACATACTGGGAGGAACAGGCAAATGTACCATATCTGGAGATAAGCTTTTGCTCAAGTTACTCTGTATAAATTTTAGCATGTTTTATTTGAGTTTAATAATTTCCAGAAACCTAATTTTTCTGAAGTGAATAGACTGCAATTGATATTTTCCTTTCCATTGCTATAATGGCTTTTTTCTTTTAAATTAGAAAGTAACTGACAAAGGAATTAATAGCAATGCTACTTTTTTGGTTTGGGAAATGAGATGTTTTAACATAGTGTGTGAAATAATTTTTCAGTGATTATATTAGGCTAATTATGATCTAATGCCTACTTTTGTAAAATAGGGAAAATATTTTTCTTTGTGATTAACATCTAAATTTTACCATTTTAACCATTCTTAAGTGCACAATTCAGTGGCATTTTTCATGCTATTAGTGCAACTATCACTACTGTCAATTTTCATCTTTTGAAATATGTCCTCCATACCAGCTCACAGTGTACACTCTCCAATATATTTGTCAGTAGGCAAATATTTTGTGTCCAAATGCAGTGTAATCCTTCACCTCAAATTCAGCAGTTCAAATGGGAATTATTTAATTCATTTTACGTTATTTTCTTTAAAACTATTACTGATCAGGAATGTCTACTTTGTCTAGTCACTGGGCTTTTGAATTTTAAAAGATGAGCTTTAGAAATAAATGTAAAATTTAAACAAAGGCAAATTAAAAAGCTGTTTGAAACACACACACACACACACACACACATACACATTAGTATCCTTAATCTAAAAGAGCAATTCCCCCAAACCTTTCTTAGTAATCAATAAGAAAAAGGAAAATACGCGATAGAAAAGTGTATAAAAAATTAATCACAAAATTATAAAAGAGGAATATAGAAATATATTATCTTATTTCATGAGTAATTAAGAAATCCAAATTTAAACAATGATGTATAGTTTTATAAAAATAATTACCAGTATTGGTGAAACTGTTAGGAATTAGGTACTCACATCCAATGCTGATGGGTGTATAAATTGCTAGAACATTTGGGAGAAATTTGCTATAGATGTAATAAGCTTAAAAATGTATGTCAATTAATTAAACTACTAGAAATCTGTGCTAAAAATTCATATATTTGTATGCATATGTATCACAGCACCATGTATTGTACAGACTAGGAATAATTTCATGTTGAAAATTGGGTTGGATCATCCACGTATTTAAGTATGTAACCCATAAGTGATCTTGTAAAACACTGATGAATGAAACAGTTTTAATGTAGTATGTAATCATCTTTTGCAAAGGATCACTACCATTTCTTGAAATTTTACTTCCTAGGCACTGCTTTAGCACTTTCTTTTAGCTGTCCCTTTCTCTTGCTTTTCTCCCTCTAGCAAGCTCTGCCTGCCTCCTTCCATTCCTTCTTTCCATTCATCACCCATCTGCCAAGCACTTACTGGCTGCTTGGGATTAATTATTCATATTGAGACTAAAATACAAAACAGGACAAACAGGATCTGCATCCCTAAAGAGTGTCTATTCTAGTGTGGGGCTGGTGGTGACAGGCAAAAAAGACATAAAAAAGAATGTATCAGGCTAGATGAAGTGAAATAGTCAGATTTGCTGGTGAGTGACTTTTGAGTTATGGAATTTTTACAGCTACTATTTTATTTAGCTTTTACCTTCATTTTACATTTGAATAGGTCAAAGTGTGTATAATATTAGAAACTAGTCCAATTTTACTTCTGAAAGGTAGAATTTACACTTAGATCTGTTCATTTACCTGTTCATTTACACTAAGTTCCAGGCCTACATAAATTCTTTTTTCTTTTTTTTAACTTTTATTGGTACACGTTTTCAGTATGTAGTAATTACATTCACAGTAGGAGATTGGTCCATGTATACTCATAGTTAGATTCCCTTCTTTCCACCTCTACCCCCTTTATTTTTCCAGCATCAGATTCATTTATTTATTTAATATATATATGTTTATAATCTCCAGACAAATAGGCCAAAGAACATATAAAAACATGTAAGACAAGTGTACTAAGTCAAGGTACACTTTTAGGTACACTGTCTGCACTGCACTGGATGTACTACTCTGCGATAGGATAAATTTGAGTCAGTTGTAAGAAAATGGATGGAACTTGAGACCATAATGTTAAGTAAAGTAAATCAGACATATAAGCTTAAATATCACATGGTTTCTCTTATACAAAAAACTCAATATGCTTTTATATAAAGTACGAAATAAAAGGCAGATAATAGGAAAAAACAAAAGGGAAAAAAGAATTGTAATACATGAATTCTTTTTTCTCGATTCCATCCTGTCTCATCAAAGTGAAAATGTGCTACTCAGGCATGGTGCAGCATAACCATAATACCAAGTATTCAGGAGGCTGAGCTGAGAAGACCCCAAGTGCCAGGCCACCCTCTGCAATTTAGTGAGAG
>RJWT010047828.1:0-11239 GCA_004365215.1 Cuniculus paca | reverse complement strand
TAAAAAGTGTGAAAGAAAGGTTAATTAGTTAATAAACATGGAGAACAGATTCAGTAACACCAAGATCAGAAATTTCCAAAGGAGAAGAGAGTGAGAGGGTGGAGGCCAGGAAATACAAAACAAACAGGAAAAGAAAAGTTGAAGATTTGAAGACATCAATCATAAGTACCTAGCCAGTGGAGGAAAGAGTGCCCTGTACTCAGACAAGACACAAGAGACACTTCCAAAGTCCAAAGATAAACCCGTAATAGTTTCAGGAAGAGAAAAATAGAGACGCGCAGGGATACATAAGAATCACCCCTTATTATATAAGGGTTGATTAAATTGACTGAAACAATCAATTTATTATTCAAATGTGAAAGTGAAAGGAATTTATTTCAAAAATGTAAAGGTTCAGGAAGGCCACCATACTCAAAAACTTTCTAAAAGAATTACTCCGGTGTAGTAGGATGTGGCTATTCAGGAGGCTAAGGCAGGAGGATCACTAGATCCCAGTTCAACATAATCCTGGGCAACAGAGCAAGGTCCTATCACACACACACACACACACACACACACACTAGAAGGAATTACTTGAAGACATGCTCCTCTGAAATAATAAATCACAGAAAGAGAAAACACTGGTAAGCAAAGAAAGAAAATTGTCTACAATGTGGTCGTGGACAAAATGTACTGTCAATAAGTTATTCTTAAAAAGGAGACATAATATAAAAATAACTGAAATTAAAATTCTGGTGATTTAGACAAGACACAGAAGATGTAGAGAGAAGGGAAGTGTGTAGAGTGGCAGGCACACATAAGTCTGTTCCAGCATCAATCACAAAAAGTTTTAATATGTTTATTAACAAGTTAATAGAAGCATAACCTTCAAAGTGTTAAAGGAAAGAAAGGAACCAACGCAATCGAGGCTGAAAAGGAAGGCAAAACCCCAAAAGAACAAGAAAGCCACACACAGAAAACATAAAACCAAAGACTTGGGTGAGAGCAAAGGCATCAACAGTAACAATATACTAAGAGGGTTAAAGCGTTACTTTGGGTTTTTAAAAGTTCAGCCTGCAAACTGTTTACAAGAACTATGCCTAAAACAAAATACTCCAAAAAGGAATTTGGGTTTGTAACTGAGCAGGGACAAAATTGCTTTAAGCTGAAATCCACGAAGGATTTAGCGGCGGCAGCAGCGAAACCAGTGTGAGCGAACGGAGGGCGGAGCCCGGGGCCCCGGGGGCATGAGGAGGGATCCGGGGGTGGCGGGGGGTGGCGCGGGTCGCGGGGGTGGCGTCTGGCCGTGGGCGGAGCGCGTTTGCCCCTCCGACTCCCAGTCTCCCCGCACCCCGGGGCCCGCCCGGAGGAAGCGGCTGGAAGCTGTGTCCGAGCTGGCGCGTCGTGCGGTGCTGCGCCTCGGACCTCCCCAGCCCGCGCCGGCCGCCCGCGTCCTCGGCCAGGCGCGCACCGAGCCGCAGGGGACCAGCGCGACCCGGAGACCTCTTTCAGCGCGCGGGCCGGGCGGTGCGTGGGATCCGCGGCGTGGCCCTGAGCCGCCCCGGAGACTCACTGCTAGTGGTAGCTCTGCAGCCACAGCCGCAAGGCCGGGGTGAAAATCAGAACGGAACCTGCGACCGACACCACCAGGAAGAGCCACAGGAAGATTCGGTCCAGAACCTGAGCGACGAATTTCCAGTCTTGCACTACCTGTAAAAGAGAGAAGAAAGATGCCTTTTATTCACAGTGCTGTTCCACTGCTCTGGATTCGCTAAGGGATTGAAAACGAGCAACGTTCAGATTTTCAGTAGTGAACTTTTCTAAGTGCACGTGAGTCCTACACCTACACCTGGTCACCTACAATACAGGTTCAGACTCTGGTCAGTGACTTTGCTGATCGCGTCTCCAAAAAAACAGCTCCTAATTCGAGGGTATGGGAACACTCATCAACACTGCAGAAGTAAAACAGAACGATAAATTACTTATGTATCTGTAAGCATTATTGATCAAAAGGAGAAAACTCTGATTTTTACATTATATAAAGAACTAACATCTTACCTCGATGCTTCCTGATAGTCACATGAAATTAGTCACTTGCTGTGTTGTCCTGGCCGGCTTTGAACTCCTGGGCTTAAGTGATGTTCCTGCCTCAAGTGATCCTCCTGCCTCAGCCTCCTGAGTAGCTGGGACTACAGGTGTGGATCATTTTCTCAGCTTCACATTTTTTCAAAAAGAATTTATAAGCTAAGTAGCCAGAGCCTCTTCCTTCAACAAAATACCAGTTATAACAGAAAAGTTAACATTAATTTTCAAATCTGATGTTTTTTGGTCTTTCGTTTCTAAATAACTATGTAAGAAAATATAATACCATGAAAAATGAGATAAATTATCAGAGACCAGGATAAGCAACTGAAAAAGTATCACTGAAATATTTAAAATAGAATTGAAGAATTATAAGGAACAGCTCTTAGTCTGTAGTTGCTTCACTTTGCTCCTTGTATTTTTGTGACTTTCTGCCCAAAAAGTCCCTGTTGTGTGCCCGGGTTTGTTTTAAAACTGGCCTGTATACAGATGAGGGCTGGTGATGTCACATATTAAGCAGTGACAGCACCGTGCTGTAAGTAAAGGCCACAGTAGTCATCTGTGCGCCCTCTCTGGCGCCCCTCCCCCGAGTCCCAGTCGCTCACCTGGCTGATGAAATGCTCTTTCCTCACGTGCCTCGAGATGTACCGAATGGACTCGGCAGCCTTTTCCAAGAAAGCCACCAGAACCTTTTCTCCATTGCTAGTTTCCTTCTGTTTCTTTTTATCCA
Source organism: Cuniculus paca (assembly GCA_004365215.1). Classification (NCBI taxonomy): domain Eukaryota; kingdom Metazoa; phylum Chordata; class Mammalia; order Rodentia; family Cuniculidae; genus Cuniculus; species Cuniculus paca. Next base: position 8,448 of record RJWT010047828.1, on the reverse strand, counting down.
GAACTTTACCTTTCACTGTTGGCTTACTCTCCTCTTTGTCTGGGAAAGAGTAGCGATCCACATGGTCTTTCATACAAAGTAACTGAGGAAGTTTTTGCAGAAATAGCCTCTTCACCCAGGGCGCCATGGGATGGTATGTGGAGGAAGAGCGGTGGTGGACATTAATTACAAAGACAGTAACGATAATTGACAGGGTAACAAAAATCATAATGAACAGCAGGTACTCTCCAATGAGAGGAATGACTTTGGAAGAAGATGGGATTATTTCTTCAATCACTAAAAGAAAAACTGTCAGAGAAACCAAGACAGATGTTGATAGTGAGAGTTTTTCTCCTTCATCAGAAGGTAAATAGAATACAAGAACTGTTAGAAAAGACAGTCCCAGGCAGGGGATTATCAGAAACAGAGTGTAAAACAAAGGCAGCCGTCTCAGGACGAAAGAATAAGTAATAAACGGGTACGAATATAAACCTTCTCTTCTGTTACCCTTCATCCCTTTTGCATTTAGTATTTCCCATTCTCCATTATCGAAGAAGTCTTTTCTGTCAACATTTTCATTTATCAAAATGAGGTCAACCATGGTACCATCATAAGTCCAGGATCCAAACTTCATCGAGCAGTTCTGCCGGTCGAACGGGAAAAATGTGACATCCATGGTGCATGAGCTTTTGTAGCTAGCAGGAGGTGTCCAAGTGACCGTTCCATTGGCTTTCACTATGACCTTGGTCATGAGGGAGCCTTCAAAGCGTCCATCAGCACTGTCATGAAAGTGGTTTTCCTTTAGTGGTTAGCTGAGCACTCAGTACTTTCCGATGTTTTTACTACCACCAAGCTATTTGCATAACTTTCCTTCTACAATGTCAAGCAACATTTTAAAAAGAAAGCAATGTTGCCTAAAGTCATGTATTTCTCTCTAATTATTTTACCAAAATTAGACTTTTCTATACCCAATATTAACCAACATATTTTTCTTCATTGATACTTACTTTTCAAAGAGAACAATGTCAGGAAGCCAGAGAGATTCCGATGGGACTTTAATGGAACTGATTCCACCATACTCATCAGGATTCCAGCATAATTTGTGGTCTGTCCATTCCTGTGGGAAGTGTGTACACAGTCATTTTATTCTGAAAATCAGTGTGTTATGCCCTGGGCTTTTCAAATTTCTGTTTACTAATCCACTGTTTTATTAGGAAAGAGAAATTCACCTAGGTTAGACAAGTGACCCTCCCTGGCAACCAGGGCACTTGGGAGGGCAGACCTTGAGCCCACCTGACCTGCTGTCCTGCCCAGCACAGACCTTGCCTGTTTGCCGTTTGTCTGTATTTCCAAAATCACTGCATCCCCTAGAGTGAAGAGGTTCAGCAGCAAATGCCACGATTCATATTCTCTCTCTCTCTCTCTCTCTCTCTCTCTCTCTCTCTCTCTCTCTCTTTCTCTCTCTCTCGATGGAATTCAGAGGTACTCCACCCCTAAGCTACATCTCCACCGCTTTTGATTTTTGAGATAGACTCTCCCTTAATTGCCCAAGCTTGCCTCGAACTTGTGAACTTTCTGCTTCAGCCACGCGAGAGGCTAGGATTACTGCTAGGCTGCATACACTTATGTGTTTTTCTTCATAAGGAAGAAACTTAGCATGTTTTACAGGGGCTGACAAATCCAGATTAATAACCCTGACCACGTGTACCAGATTATGGAGGTTTCATGGGCAATGTCTGGATGACCCAGTTATAGTAGAAGTAGACTTTAAAGTTTTGGATTCAAAAACCTTCTGAAACCTGACCTGAAAATAAAACTTGCAGTACCCTATCCCTCCTGAGGATAGATAAGCAGTCATGTGGATGATGGCAAATGACATCTGAGGCATTAGGAGGACATGCCCAGTGTGAGCATCCTGGAGCCCAACGATGCCAACTTTGTCATTAAAAAATCATGAGTCAGCAGATGGGTGACTTTCACTAAGTGATAAATACTGAAATATGTATGGAGAAAAATGAGTAGGCCTGTGCCTTATGGAAAAGGAGAATGTGCTAATAGTAACTTTAAAAATTGTTATCTATTATGGTTTGTGTCTATATGTGCCCCCAAAGCCTGAAGCAGTCATAGTGGAGCTTTTTCAGAGGTGGCTGGATGTAGAATCTGGAGTGTGTGATGCTGGGATTGATTCATGGTGCATCCTAGGATCAAGGCCACTAAGATTAAGGGTGTGAGTGCTACCCACCCTGAGTAGCCTGGATAAGAAGAGAAAGAAGGAGTTGTGGTCGGCCCTTGCTTGTGTTTCTACCTTCTCCCCAGTCCCCTGCAGTGGCTGCCGTAGCACCCCTGCTGGGAGCCAGCTGACTATGGACTGAAAGCTCTATAAACTGTGAGCTAAATAAACCTTTTGTCTTTTAACTTTGGGTGTCAGGTATGTGTCTCAGTAATGAGAAAAGTAACTAAGACACCATTATTGATAGTGATGATACTAGTGAGGTATTGGCCCAAATGTTGTATATTTGTCAATTTTTTAATGATCTGCACATTCTCTGTTATCAGTGCTGTACTGGATGAGGCAGCTGTGGCTCAGAGACCTCAAGGCCATACCACTAGCCAGTATGGGGAACAGGATTCAAGACTCCTGCCCATGGCTGTGTGTGGCTGGGTCCACGTGCTCCCTGGAAGGATGCATCCATTTACCTCTCCTCAGGATGCACTGCAGTGGGAAAACCTCCAGCAGCCGTAGGCAAGCTTTGAGAATCGGCTCTGGCAGGCCCTGCTGGCGCCAGTCCCTAGAAAGCTTAGCAACTGTGTACCAGGCTAAAACAGCATATTCTATCTCTTCTGCTAGAGAAAGAAAACCAAGACAATAATAAAACAGAAAACCGGCCTTCGCAGTGAAATAATGTGCTAAAAGGTGGGAGAATTATGCATGGAGCATGTTACACGGTGTCCAAGCTTGGCGAGGTCAGTGGAGAAAACAATGGTGGTAACAGGAGCCAAAGGCTGAGCCTGGGGCAAGATTGTGAAGCGCATGGCCTGTCAAGGGATCTCCCTAGACATAGGAAGAGACACCTGTCGCACTGCCCCTCCCTCACGCCTGCGGCAGTCCACCTCAGGGAGCTCGCTATGCCCTGGTTGCACCGAGGCCTGTGCTGGCCTCAGGGACACAGGAGCCACCGGCAGAGTGGAGGAGAGGCACGGGGCTTCCAGGGCCCGGGGGGACGGGCTGGCCACTCCCTATGAACACAGGAAGCATTTGGACACGGGAGCCACTCTGCTAGGGCAGGGCCTGGATGAGAATGGAGTCAGCCAGGGATGGCTGGCCCTCTCCCTGGCCTCTTCAGACTGCAGTACGCAGTCCAGCAGGCTGTGCTCAGCAGAGGGCCCGAGACAGAGACTGCCCGTAGGGTGGCCGTCTTTAATGTCACAGAGCAACCTACTGAGCCCCATCCCCGAGCTTCATCTGGAACAAAGAGATTGCTGGAAATGGAGCCACTTGCTTCCTGGGATCAGTATGGTTCCCTTCCTGACACAGCAGGTTCTCCCCTGCACCCAGCTATACCCTGTAAAGGAGGGAGAAAACCCAAAACTCTCAGCTTCTTACACTGTTGCAGACTGCAGCAAACACACCCCAATTCACGAATTGTTCTAAGGGAACTGGGGCAAGCTCTCGAGAGACAATTTCTAACAGCAAGGTTTATGTCACCAGCAATAACACAAGTAGTGGTGATGGGACTCTTATGTTTCTAAGGCATTCACTCATTCATTCATTCAACAAACATGCAAAACCTGACAAACACTGAGCACAGGCTCTGATGCCATAGACTTCTAATCTGCTGCTCAGACAACAAACAAGTGAACTGACAAATAATACCCGCCTCTGGTGACCAGTGCTGTGGAGGTAGTTTGGCTGCATGATTCCGAACAGCCACTTAGAGAAGGAAGGTGATTCTTTTTTTGTGGTGATGGTGGTACAGGGGATTGGACCCAGGATTTTCACACCAAGCTATATTCCCCACCGTTTCTTTTCTTTCTCTCTCCCCATTGCCCCTTTAAGATAGGGTCTGACTTAGTTGTCCAGCCTGGCCTCAAACTTTCAATCCTCTGGCCTCAGCCTCCCAGGTGGGCACCACTGCGCACACCTCCAAGCCCTCTATCTTATTTGCTAAGGTGCTCTGGGGCTTTCCGTTCACTTCTCCACGTTCTCTGAAACCCTGGCCACACCTGGGATTAACCTTCTGTTTCCCCCTCTCTATCGTGAGAGGTTAGCAATAACCTCATGTTTGTGGAGCAGATTCTACCAAGACACTCAAAGCCCTTTACAGACGTGGGCTTCATGCTGCAGATGTTCCAGGCTTGAGTGCTGTGTTTATGCAGGAAGCAGGAGAGCCAGGATAATCCAAGCCAAATATCAGAGCTACTCTCTGACTGAGAAAAAAAGTGGTAAAATGCTCCAAGTTTCTTACTTTAGAAAAGTGCAATTTTAAATCCAAATCTCCTTAAAATTGTATTTTGTCCTTACATATATTATCTGAATTATCACTCATAAATATCTATAATGTCAAAATTGTAAGACATTTTTACCATAAACTTCTCAATTATTCTTCCATTAACACTAAGACCAACGATAATGAGCAGGTTAAATTGTGCTGTGTAAACCCATTTGGGTGGTCAATAGACTGCATGTGATTGTGGTCCCACATATTATAATGACGCTGAAAAATTCCTCCTGCCTAATCACACCATGGCCACAGCGACATCACAGCATGATGCATTGCTCGCACATTTGTGGTGATGCTAGTGTAAACACATTCACTGTGCTGCCAGTCATATGAAAGTATGGCACATACACTCACATACCGGGCATGATACGTGGCAATGACAAATGATGCCGCTACTGGGCCATGTATTTATCACTGTACACTTTATCATTATTTTAGATGCATGTGTGCATTTAGCTGTGAGCACTCAGGCAGGCTCCCAGTAGGGTTCCAGGAGGCAGTTTCCATAGCGATGGCAAAGCCCAGCTTACATAACCCCTGAAGACTCTCACTGGGCCAGGAGGAGGCAAGAGGCTGCTATTGATCAGCTTTGGTTATTCAGTGCATTCATGTTACAGTTTTTGTTTTGTTTTGTTGTGTGGTGCTGGGGTGAGGGGTGGAAGCAAAGCTTCAGTGCTGCTAAGCGAAGGCTTTACACCTTGGCTACACCCCCAGCACCTGCATCATAGTTTTCAACAAACGAGTTTTAAAAGTAAAATCATGTGTATTTTTAATGGAAAAAAACTTTATAGAATAACAACATGAGAAAATATTTTTGTGCATCTATACAGGAATTTGTGTTTTAAACTAACTGCAATTACACAAGAGTGAAAAAGCTAAAATAAATTTAAAAGTTTATAAAGCAAAGGTTATGGTAAACCCATTTATTAGTGAGGAAATAATGTTTTAAAGTAAATTTAGTGCAAGCCAAGTGTCCATTGTTCACAAAGTCCATGGCAGTGGACAGGAACACCCTGGGCATGGGCAGTGTGCCCCTGGACTCACCCCAGCAACTCCCAGACCTGCAAACGTGCTTACAAAGGAGCCCCACACTGGGCATCTTTGAGAGTGCGTTCTTACTGTATCCTTTCTATGCTCAGTGCAGAAGCAAATGTGTTACAGACCCCTAGAGGGGTCAGCGCTGTGGCAAGCGCAAGGCTGTAGCCCAGGACCATAGGCTCGTGTGTGTTTCTCCAAGCCGGGCCCCACCGGTTAACACCCTGTGACTGCATTCCTGGCCATTGCTCTGCTCTTTGTCCCTGGGATGCCCTGGAGATCTTCAGCTCTATTAGATATGAAAGTCTTCAATTCAAGTCAATGTTGGTTCATTTTCATCTTAAGTCAGCAACCTGATATATTGTATGCTTCATATTCCCATTAAAGCAATGCTTTGAGAAAAGTGATTTATAATTAAATGGAAAATGACATTCACTGAGCTAGTCACATGGAAACGTGATCTCACTCCACCTCCTCCCAGTCCTATGAGCTGAGTTTTGCCTCTGTTTTTTTGTTTGTTTGTTTATTTGTTTGTTTTTTGCGGCACCGGGGATTGAACTCACGACCTTGTGCTTGCCGGGCAGGCACTTAGGCCACTGAGCTAGATCCCCGGCCCTGTTTTCAAGACAGGGTCTCACTATGCTGTTCAGGCTGGCCTTGAGCTCACTTTGTAGCCCAGACTGGTCTCGAACTCACAACGAGCCGTCTGTCTCTGCCTAGTGCTGTGATTACAGGCGTGAGCCACAATGCCCGGCTTTGCCTCTGTTTTGTAGATGAAGAGACCGAGGGTCAGAGGTGGGATGACTTGCTCAGGTTTATGTAGTCAGCCCTTGGGACCACACTCGATTCTTTTCTGGAGTCCATTCAAACAAGAAATCCAAGATCAGAGGGAAACTGAGAAGGAAGGAGAGTTGGGTGGCCAGTAAGTTCTTGGACTCAGAAGTGCCATTCCTAATGTGGATGGCAGACTTTTGGGACAAACACTAGACCTTTGAGGCTAGCTTGACCCTTCTTAGCTGGTTTATTTCTTTCTTTCTTTTTTTTTTTTTAACACCCAGCTCCAAGGTTCTATCTAAATACAACTTCACTGTGTTTGCTGAGCTTTTTGTTGCTCTAAACCAGAGCTCAGGTTTTAGAGAAATATTATCCGTTTAAGATGCTCCCGGCAACTGCATTTTCCTCAAATTCCTGTGGGAACAAGAGAGCCATCTGTGTCTCAACCACAGGATCCTGGCCACTGAGTATTCTTACTATTTTATTCTTGCTTATTTACAACCTGCCCCGCTCAGAGCCTGCACAGTACCTGGCTTGGAGCAGGTGCTCAGTGAGTGCTTACTGAGGACAGCAGCATCCACTGTCACACTGATAGGAGGCCATCAAGGTGAAGGGCCCTGCCCTTGGGCACTAGAAGGAAGGCTGATCTCGTGTTCTGTTTCCTTTGTTAAGATGCTCATGATGCAGTTTCCTAACCTTGAGCATGATGAGGTGCAACTTGACAGGCTAGGGCATTGAGTCCTTTCTCATAAGTGTTCATGAGTCAATGTTAATAATATATTTATGGTTTATAGGGTTTTGATTACTCGCTGGAAGCACAAAGAAGGAAGACAAATGAGGTTGCAATATAATCAATAAAATAAAAATAGCTCCATGTGGAAATCTTTCTCTGGATGTCACCAGATTTGTGCCCTATGAAGGTCTTTGGTTGAGAGGATAGAAAAGGAAAGTCTACATGTGCCAGAGGAAAGCTGTGCAAACAGGATCAGACAGGAGAAATAAGTAAAACAAAAGCAAAAGCAGATGAAAGGCCCAAGCATGTCAGTGTGTACACTCACAGAACAGAGAGTAGGATTGTATTCCTTGTGCGGTTATGGATCAGAGCACTGGCCAGTGAGTGGAGGGAAATGAAAGCGGAAGGACTGGGGTTTTCTGTCTTCATTCTGATTGCGGTAATCTAGGATGGGTGGACAACTTGCTCAGGTGTGAAGACTTTGGAGTAATGTTATGGGGAATAGGACTTGGGTGGTTCACAGCTTCTATACCTTTTTGGTTTGTAGAACTTCCATTTGTCCTGTAAGATCCAAAGTAAACATCTCCTCTTGGGAGTTTCCCTGATTTCTCCCTGTCTCACTGTCATTTTTGTATCAGTACAGGACCTTCTATATACTGTTCATCGTGTAAATAGTGAAAATGATTCCTTTTTATATAACTATGCTTTGTCCTCTCCTTGAAGGGATGAATGTGACTGTACCTCCCACAGCTAGGATCTGGCAAAGTGCCCGGCACTTACAGACTCAGTGAACCCTGCTGAATGAATGGAAGACATAGTGATCTGTTCCTGCTCCACAGAAGTCCCAGAAGCCTTGAATACCAGGCTCAGGAAAGGGAAGCCCCAAGATCAGTGCTGAGAGAACAGGTTACCTCAGCCGGTTGCCCGCAGTAACCCCCAGGCAAGTCATTGCAAGCCTCCAATCCTTGGGGATGAAACAGAAAGGGGACATGGTAACAGAAGCTACTTTATGGAGGAGCTGGGAGAATTAGATAAGCTCATTGCATGACCACCCAGCGTAGTGCTCAGTAAGTCAGCAGGATTATTAGCTGCTCTAGAGTTAAGACCGCTAAAAAACTTCAATGTTAGCTTTTCTTAGACTATCAATTTTGTTTTCATCTTTTCCTCTCTCCTTTCCTCACTTCCTTCCTTCCTTTCTTGTGATGCTGGAAATCAAACCAGGGCCTCACATATAGACAAGCACTCTACCACAGTCCAGCCCTCCATACCTTTTATTTTATCCTTCACCTTTTTGTATCCTTTTAGCTTTATGAAAGCAAAAATAAAAAAGCGTGAAAGTGACGTCAAGGTCAGGTTCAAATGCCTGCTGGTATGCTGCCTTCGGTGTGTGTCATCCGTCCCACAGAATCTCCTTCCTCTTTGGCC
>RJWT010047827.1:0-11236 GCA_004365215.1 Cuniculus paca | reverse complement strand
TGGTCCATTTCAAAGTTACAAAAATTTACACATATTTTGCTAAGGTCTTTGTAGTTTTAGTGCTCACATTTAAGTCTTTGATCCATCTTTACTTAATATTTTATGTGATATGATCACAGTGGTAATTTTTATAGTGGTTACCACCTGGAAAGGTCTTCTCTAAGCATGAAAGATCTGACAAGAAAATGACATGATTTGGGGTATGTTGTGCATAATTGCTATCACAGTAACGGTAGATCATATGAGACATCAGCTTTTTTGATACTTTGATCTCTCTAAAAAGTGTGGAATTACAAAATCTTAGTTCAGAGACCTTGACACTCTTACATATTTCTGTGTGTGTGTGTGTGTGTGTGTGCATTTCTGTGGTAAACAGAACTAAAAGGAGCCATTACCGTGACAATTTTGATATAAAATAAGAAATAGCACTCAAAGTCCAGGAACTAAATAGTTCAGGGGCCTCTAGCCAACCTGCTTATGATGACCCTAAGGAAATAAGAAACTCATCAACATTGGCTGGTTTTTTATGATGTCCTGAAGTAACCTTGTTCTAAACATTCACTGTCATGATTTATGAGAAATGAAGGAAAACAATAAATCGGACACTTTCTTACCAAAATCACTGGAGATTTATTTGAAATTTAGATGTATTGACTGGAGACTTTTATAAATTTCTAGAAATCAATGTCAATATTTCCAAGTAATGAATCATTGACAAAGGAGAAAGAACAGAAATTCTTCATGATATGGCAAATCCCACAAGTCAGTCTTGTCTGGGTTTCTTTTTATATTTCAGTATTCGTAAAGTAAGAGATAAATGGAGAAGTAAGAAACAGATCCCATCAAAAGGGTCAAAAACCCAAATACTAGTAGAGAAATGAGAGTCAAAAAGAAGAAAGGGAGACAAAGAACCAAGATGGGAAGAAAGAGCTGGAAACTCAGGTGAAAGAAGAAACACAGACACAAACCTCAAAAGATAAGACACTATTGTCTGCTTGTATTAAAAAGTGTGCAGTTTCAGAACCATGGCAAAATCTTAAATGAAATTCAAGAGAAGTAACCAACCAAAAATAAATCTAAAAATATTTATAAAGCATTTGACTTGTTTCACTGTTCCCACCACTTGGGAAGATTTATTGACCATTTATATAAGACCTTCATATATAACAGTATATAACAGAAAAACCATACAATTACAACTTTAAGGGCACTTTATCCATCATAAAATGCTAAACCAAAGAAAAATGAATCATGAAGATAAAGGGGTGAATCTGACAAAGTGTGGCAAGAAGTAGTGTGGCCCTCATTCTCAGTGCCCTAGGCTGCAGGTTGGTGAGTGCCCCAAGTGCACCTGGCCAATCTAAAGCCCAGGTCCTGGGTTGACCTCCATCCCTGTCCAACATACGACCTCTCTAATCTGGATATCTGCTTAGTCTCCACTCCCACCTCTGCCAGGCCAAAAGGACATGGTACCATTGAGCTGAAGGTGTGGCAGGTTGACCACCCAAACAGTAAGGAGGACGTTGGGAGCTCAAAAGGCTAGCCAGGTGACCTTGGCACTCACCATCTCAGGCACACACAGATCCTGGAATGGGAGTGATATACTTAGGTGAGAAAATACCACCCCAGGAACCCAGAAGGCAAAGGAAGACCACTACTGTGTTCCATCCTTTCTTTGGGTGATTTTTCTTCTATTAGAACTTAGAACTTGGTAGAGAGAAGTGGTAGAACAAATGCCACATTTGGTCAATAGGAAATACCATTTGGAAAGATTTATTGGCCATTTATATAAGATCTGCATATATAATATGTAACAGCTGCTCTCAAATTTCCACCACCTTTTAAAAAGAGAACTCATTTTGCTACATCTGGAACTTCTAGATGTAAAAAGTTCTGGTATACTAGAAGATCCTAAATTATGTAAATTTCCTTTTGAAAGAAGCAAAAGGAAGAAGAAATCATCGAAAATAAATGTCTTCTGAAGATGATTTTACCTCTAAAACCACCTCTAGGGAATACACAAGTCTTTACTTGTTAAGTGAGTTTTATAGCAGATGAATCAAAAGACCATAAAGAAGAACAGAAAGGTTCTCTGCAGTTGAGGCAAATTGATCTTATGCAGAAGACACTTTCATATTACACATATTGTTCTATGTGCGCTATTCCAAATAATTGCAGATAGTTAACAATGCTAAGTACATTTTTGATGCACCTTTTTTGGATGTTCAGAGTGTTTAAAGTACTTACAGTAAGAACACTTTTAAGTACACCTTTGTTACAATTCATATGGAATTTGTCCCATGGAAATGGAATGACCAAACAGTACATACTGGATATATGTACTTGTTGGAGGAATGAGGGAGAAAAACATGAGAAGGGCTCCGTGCCATTTGTTTTGTAGTAAGGCAAGATCAACCATCTTATCATGTATGTTCCATGCATTTTATTTTACTTTTCTGGGTATTTTGTGTATAGACAAAGAATTGCTAATTTAAAAGGTCAGGTCTTTCTAGTTGTTAAAGTAGATGCTCATGCATTACAAAAGTAGAATTCATAAACTATTTTGTGTATTTACTTTACATAGGAAAGATTGTCTTCAGGAAACAACCTGTGGCAGCAAAATTAAACCCAACCACAACATCATAGATACTTATAATGTGTACACCATAAACACTAAACATGTTAAATAAAGAAGGTAGTGTTAAACATAAGAAATAATTTTGGGGTTGATCACAATAAACTGACACACTTTTAACACATGTGATTCATAAGATGCTGGAGGTTCATGGTCCAAACTACCTTTTCTGCATTTTATCCCTTTGATGAAATATATTGCTGCATCACCAGGCCACACCCAAGGACACCCAGAGTAAACTTGTGTCTGTGTATACATGACTTGGACATGCAGCTGGTGGAGTGGAATGACCACCCTCTTCTACCCTTTGTCTTTGTGTTTGCACAGAATGGAGGGAAGGAAAGATGCTCTGCTCTTCTTAGGGAAATCTCAACTCTGTCTTTACTTTTGAGGATAATCAAACACTTCTAAGAGTTGCCCTGCCCCACCTCTCTCTCCTTTTCTGCTTTTCTGTCTTTCCTTTTCCTTTTCATTCTGAAATGCCAAGGAGGCTAAGAGATATGTCCATTCCCATTCTACTATTTCTTCAGTCCAGACCTGCTTTGTCATTCATGGATGTCATTTCTCAGCACTCATAACATTACTGCTTTCAATCACTGAAAACCTATCCAGGGTACCCTACATTGCATTATTCTAAACAAAAAGGAACTTCTATTTTAAAATTAAGGTGATATTAGTAACCTGTTTAGTAGAATGTTTTAAAGAGTTGTACAGAAAGAAAAACAAAAAAGAAAATCTCACCTTCTTTTGGAATCATGCTAACATCTTTGAAACTGTGCATTATTCTTTTTAAATGGATGAAACATTTAAGGTCAGAACTGTACTAGAATATCTACATTCCCTGCAAATGTGGTTTTCTGCCACTGAAACCTCAAAACCAGATAGTCTCAGCCGTGTGCAGCATTTATTACACAGGTACATCAAAGATTTATTGCTCCTCTTGGTCCACCTCTGGGGAGCATTTCATCATCGAAGAAAATAACTAAACTCATTTGAGCCCCTCTTTAATTTTTAAAATGAAAATCTATATCCATCAGGCATATGTCATTGTTTCACAGGGGAGAAAACTAAGATAACTTTTGTAAACTAAATATCGTTTTTTTCTTGTACACAGAATTATAAAATACTCAGGTTATAAATAACTTAAAATTCATTTTACACTAATAAAAAGAATTTACCAAGTAATTTCCAAATTCCCAGTTCTTGTATTAGATATTTAGACTCCATTATAGTTTAAAACACACACAGGTGCTTCTTGGTACCAAAAAAACAAAAGTAAACAAAAAGCAGGCGTACACATGCTCACTCATCTCTACTCATCGTTCTTTCTCTTCTGTCGTGTGTTACTGTTATTTCACTTTCCTTGAGGGGTACTATTCAGTCTAAATTGTGTCTGCACAGTGCCCTCAATTTGACTTTCTGATGAAATTGACAGGTCAATTCAACTATACCCACTGCAGTTTTTCAAAATTCTGTACAAGACCAAATCCCCTAAGTGTATTAGTTTCCTTTAAAATAATCTTTTCATTTGGTTTGATAAAAGCAAAGCTTATTTTAATAACCAAGGAGGAAACAAAACAGCTGGTCCTTGAAAAATACCAGGTTTGAGCCTCTTTCATATATATTATCTAATGTAACTCTTACGAGCCCTTTTAATGTAAGTACTATCATTAATTTCCTGTCTGGTGAAACTAACATTAACAGAGGAAAATAACTTTCCCAAAGTCACAAAGCTACCTCAGTCACTTTAACCTAGGAAGTCTAGCTCTGAAGTCAAATGCTCAGCCACTATAGTGTGCAGCCTTTCAGGGGATCTGCACTTATTCAGGAAAATAAGCAGAAAAATAGCATGAGTTCAAATTAATAGGGCGTAACTAAAGGTAAATAAGCCAAAATTATGCATCTCTTTGCCCCTGGCCTCACCTTTTCTAGAGCTTTCTTTTGTCTTGTGCTGTATTCCATATCCAGGCCCACAACTGAGACACATGCAAAATTCATCTATGATCACAAAACATAATCCATCTCAACTATTTCAAATATTTCAAACATTTTGTATCAGGACAGAAGTACATGGAATTGGAACTGTTTTCAAAATAGTGTATTCCTTCTAAGTCAATGTTTTGTACAAATTTTGCAATTAATAATAAAAGCTTACTTGAGCAATGATTCTTAATGGATTTCCCCTGCCGTGATTATTGGAAAGGAAAAAAAAATGTGAAGTTTGTGTACATACATTTTTTGTTTCTTTCTAAGAAAGTGTCAGTCACTTTCATTTTTAAATGTCACTTACGATATTAATATCTTTTGGTTTTTAAGCTCTCACCCTTTTTCTGAGTTTCCTTTCTAACTACCTGATGAAATTCACCTGCATGCCAACCATGCTTCTAAAATCGACATATCACCATTCCTAAACTCTAAATCTGTTTAGATTGAATGTATTTTCAGTGCTCTAAGGAGTGCATGGCTCAAGGCAAAATAAAACTTTTAAATGATAAATTTTAAAACACAAATTCAGATATGATTCATATGAGTCAATGAATCCTAATCCCAGTCATCAAATTTAGAATTCATCCCACCTCCTTGCTTTACTTTACTGATAAGCAGGTTCAAATCCTGAGAGAAACCATGATTTTTTTGACATCTTCACAAATTTGTAGGTGAGCTGCAAATAGAATCTTGAATCATGATGGTTTTTGGTGGTGGTGGTGGTGGGAATTTCTATCATTATACACTTCGTGTGCTATGAGTCAGCCACCATACTGAGTGTTTGATTTGTATCATCTCATTTAACACTGAACACAACTCCATAAGGTAAGTATTATTTTCCCATTACAACAGAGGAAAATGAAAGTTTAGGAGGCAATAACATATTTATTCAGGTTCACACTCTACATCCAACAACCAGAATCCCATACCACATCTGTCTCACTCTGAATCCCTGTGTTTACTCAGCTACTCCAGCCCAGCGTTCCTTATCCACCACCCACTTCCTTGCATGAATGCCAACTATACAAACAGAGAAATAACTTTGCGTATTTTAACTGTTAAATGCTTTATTCCTTGAGGCATTCACAACAGATTCAAAGTACTAAAATATGATAACAAGTAGATATTTTACATAAATGGTGTGAACTTTCAAGTTGTTTCAATTTACAAAGTATTTCTGTATATCATAAGGTAGCCAAACATTTTACAATATTCTGTTTGCTTATAATTGGAGGTCATGTATTTAGTTATGTTAAAAATTATTGAAATGTCCAGTTTTTCTTTCCTGGCATCATCACAAATATTGTCATGACCACTTTTTGTGACCACTCAAGATATCTCAAATATTTTGTTTACTTATATATTTTGGAAATTTATATATTCAATGTATTAGTATTTTCAATGGATCAAGGAAAAGATATAAATTTTAAAATAGTATTATAATTACACATAATCATAAAAGGAAAAACAAACAAGTTACTAATGGCCAGAATACTGGAAATAATTTAAATAGATATAAGCAATACGTACATTTTACCCTATATAAAATTGAATTCGGGATATCAATAGAACCTGTTGTGAAAATCTCTAGAGTAGACCATTCTCTTCTTTGATGTATTCTTAAATCAAAAAGACAGCACTGAAAGCTTTATCCAATGGCAATCGAATTTAAGCAGTGACTATCGCTATATATAAATAAACAATTATATGTTCCCTGTCATGGTCAGAATGCATGATATGAGCCATCTTCACAATCAATTATTCAGCAATCCAATTCATCTCATTGTGACTACATTAATAAATGAATCAAGGGAACTATCATCTGATTATGTCATGCACAGTAAATCAAGTAATTCTCCAAAATGTCCTTTTCATTATACTTTCATGGCCATTGCCTTAAAAGTCAGATACTAACACCTCTTACTTCAGTTATATTATTATATTTTTAATGGATCTCCCAATCTCCAATTTCACCAACACCACACTACCTTTCAGTATCTTTGAGTCACTTTGGGAACAATTAGAACTCTTTTTGTGCTCTGTCCCATGCCTTGCTCCTCAGCCACAATAGCCACTGTCTCATGGAAAACCTGTCTTCAAACATATGGGTGTCAATACTTTTCCAAGACCCAACATAATCTCTCCTTCCTTTCAAGGTGACATCTGCCCTCAATAGAGTGTTTCACTTTTCCTCTACTATCTGATTGATTTATCCCTCAACATTTTCCTCTTGCTTGACCTCCCTCTAGTAAAGCCTCCCGTGCCCTCCTCAGGCTCAGTTGTTCCTCCCGTGTTCCATTTGCATCATCAACCAAAACATTTATTCTATAGTGGCATTTACTCTATTCCTTAACCAGGAACAATTTCTTGAGGGTAGAAACTGTCTTAATCATCTTTGTTTTCCAGTATCTAGCCAAGTGGTTGAAATATGAAAAATGTTCAAATAATGTTTGTTGAAAGATGAATAAATGAAATATAACAGTATTTCCCAAAAGTATCTTATCCTAATAAATCACTGCTAATTAAAAATACAAATTCCCAAGCTAAACCTCCAAATATTCTTATTGACCACTTTCTATTGGAGGAAAACATTTTGTACTTTTATTAAGTATCTGAAGTGAATGACACTGAGAAAATTTTTGTAGTCATTCAATCATGAGAAAGGAAAAACCTGCTCTGTACAAAATGTCTCTGTTCGTGGATTTCTTCACTTTGTGGTATCCTTTGGGATACTTCTCTCCATTTATCTGGTGTCTACCTAAGCTTGAATGGTAAAATGCTTTTCTATCAGATAGAAATAAAGGCATGAGAATAATATATCCTTAGCTCAGAGTATAAACTCAGAAAGGGGCTAGGTTATAATTTCAACATTGTTTGTATTTTTTCAGCTGGTGTTTTCAACGTGGCCTAAAAATGTCATGACTCAGAGTCGTTATTTGTAGAATTGCCTCAAATTTTTATCTAAACCACTATAATTTCATACCTGGCGTTGAAACTACCTAGTTTGCCTGCAAGAACTCCACTTACTTGACGATTATACAGTACTTGCTAAAACTAACTTAGTGTGTAATGTTTTATTCTATTGTTCTAGGAATAGAAACCTTCAAAAAGAAGATTCTGTTCTATGTTGCTCCTACTCCACATACCTCACTCCTTAATCCTTGCAAAAATCTTTTTACCTCTACCACTCAAGAAAAACTTTTCTTTTTAAGGTTTTAATAATCTCTTGATTGCCAAATATATATGTCCCATTCTGAACTGAAAGTACAAATCAAGCTTTTCTTCAGTGCTCATTTCCTGTCAGCTTCCTGGTCTTCCTACTTCTCCTGCTGCTGCTTTTTGGTCTCCTTGGAAAATTGATTCTTTTGGGTTTCTTTTCTTGCTTCTAAATATGTTTAGTTCCATTTTAGAATTTAAACTTGTTGGTCTAGCAAATAAGTTCTTCCTAATTTGCCAAAATGTTTAAGTCTTAGCACACTAAACTCCTTTCCATGTAATCAGCAGTAGTCCAAGCCATCACTAGTCACATGTAGCTTTTAAAATTTATGTAGGTAAAATTAATGAAACTAAAAATTCAGTTGCTAAGTCACACTATCCATATGTCAAGTGTTCAACAGTTACCATGGCTGGTGGCTACCATAGGATGTTTATAGACTATCCCCATCAAGGCAGAAAGTTCTATCATTCAGTGCTAGTGTAGAGAGTTGGACTACTTAAGCCTCTCACCTCTAAACCTCAGCCCATTCCATTCCCTCTACCTGGACTGCCATATACCAATAACAGCTCTTTCAGTTGAAATCTGACCCTTTCTTCATAAATATTTCTACTGAATATTGATCTCCCTAAAGTCTCTACTAATCATTCTAACTGAAAGAGTAGCAGCCCTATTAAAAATTCTTAAAGTTCTTTGTTCTACTCTTACCCATATTTCTTTGTTCTATCCTCCAAGGGACAAATAATGCTCTCTAGATTAAAGATTAACAAGTCTGGAGAATAAACAGTCACCAGTGATGTAGGGTGGTTTCAATGCACAAAGTTAAGTACTTCATGACTGTTCTCATATTCTCATGATTCCATGTGAAATGCATAGTATTTTTATCACATTGATATTAGAGATGGTAGAATTTGAGATGGTGATGTTATTGGGAAGATTTCCAAAGAGAAGGTGATTGCCCATGATCACATTAAGGTGTAAACCCTAAATCACTCCAGGTGACTCTAACTCCGAAGTCCATGCTCTTAATCACAAAAACACACTCCTCCATGAACTCTCTCACCACACTAATGTCCTTCTTCTCATGCCTCATAATACCAGGCACCATTCCACTGGTGAATGAGAGATAACTAATGTCATTATATGTGTAAGATAATGTACAGTTCAGAAGACTTGTTGACAGTGATAATTTACTTCCTCATGATTTTGCCAACAGCTCTGAGACTGCTCCACAGTAAGTGTTATCTGTATTTCCAGAGGCTGAGAAGTTCAGAGGCCTCCTGAGGCTCACGTTGCTACTTAGTGATGGTAGGAATTTAGCTCAAGTTCCTTCAGCCTTTCTTTTAAATCTCCTTGCGAATTTTAAACTCATTAAAAAAAATTACCAAAGGCTCAAAGTGTTGTACCTTAATATATTATTTTCTTCTTGCCCTTTTCATCGTTTACAAAACATGGTAATGAGGCATAATCATTGATGTCTATGGAAGAGAGAAAAAGTGCTTCCTCAAGTTTTCAGTGTAGCTTAAACAGTTACAGTTTTATTTACATCTTTATCATATTGTTTTTATCTTATCCCCATTAAGATAACGTGTTTATATTAAACAAAATTCTGGCAATGTTAATTAGCAAATTATCTCTGAATAGTCATGATTACTTTTAAGCCCACTAGTAATATGCAGGGGTCTTATCTGTAATTATATCTGAAAGTTCTTCTTCTTTTCCTCCCCCACCTTTTCTCCTTCAGGAAAGCCATTTAAAACACATTTGCAAAATGTTAGAAAACATTAATTCTATTACTCTTATTTTCTAGGATTTTTAAAAATAGTTTATGGCTATAATATTTTTCCTCAAGGCAAAGAATGCATCACTGCATACGTTATCATACTTTTTGACAAAATGTGAGATTCAAGGAATTGATTTTATACCAGATAAGTAACAGAAGAAAAGTATATTGTACTTCTATCATGTTAAGTTAATTCATAACTTACGGTTGTAGATTTTATCTTATATCTGCAATTTCATTTAAAAGTGAGTATCATACTTTCATTTTTTGGATTAAACTTGAAACCTTATATATTTTTATGTAAAGTTGCAGGCTAACATATAGGAGAACTAAATTCATCTGTTTTGAGTGCCTTTTCTCAGTCATAATGCACATTCTATACAAAAAGAAAATTTTAACTAACCCAAAAAGAAGTCTGAAAAATAATTGAGTGAAACAAATTCGGTGAGTGGCAAAGATCTGTTTCAAACCCTAGCTTTCATCATTCCGAAGCCTGTGACCTTTTCATTATGATTTTTAAAAAATGTGTGAATAACTGAATATTAAGTAAAATGCCTCTTGGGTAAAAGAAAAATGTGCCCAAGACCTAGTCACTAAAATGTTTAGTAGATGAATAAATAAACAAGTTGGTGGATACAGCTCAATACACATTAGCTCATTTACCTCTCCACCAAAAAAGAACATTTTCAAATAAACATTCAGGAGGAATACACGATTAGGAAAATGTTTCAGCAATGATGGCGTTTTTATAGGATTACTCTTCTCAAGTTCAATAGTCTTAATGCATATGCAATTTGCTTGAAGTCTATAATGCCCTCGGATTTCAAGCTGAGGAGGTTGATCATCTGGAAACAGAAAATTAAGGATCTAAAATATTGTTAAATAAATAGATTGAGCCAGAATTAGCCTCTGAGGACTTTTAAGTTCTTCCACATAAAGTTTCAAGAGATAGATACAAGAATGATGTTCCCTAAAACCAAATACTGTCTTAATTCCTACTTTAACGTCTGCCTTTTGATCTAATGTTCCATAAAGGCATATGGGCTCTCCACATGTGATAAGCTTATGCCAGTTCAGAGCAAACACATCACATGGGCAAGAATGAAATTCAGGAGCTAGCAATGTTTGTTTCACTTCTATTTCACTCTTTATTTTTCATCTTCAGTCACTACATAAACCTGTATCCAATCCCTTTACAAGTGATTTATTTTGAAAGACTTCAACCTGTTTTCACTATTGTCAACCTTTTTTCCCATGTCCACTCTTCCTGCAAATGACTGCTAGAAAAATCTCCCCTAAAGACTGCTTTCATCACACTCTCAAAAACCTACCCAGTTCTTTAATGCCTAGCACATAACAGACTCTTAAAACTCTTTACCCTCTCACTATCCTTATTTCTTCCTGAGGCGGATTCTCTGTTAGTAAGAAACAGTCTCTGCTAGGCCCTAGATGTTCTACTGCCTCTGCTTCTGCATCTTCTCTGTGCCCTTTGCATGCTTGTGATCTTAACTTAGAGCTTTAAGCCATGTTTTGCAAGATTTTTTTTCATGGAACTGGAGATAGAACCCAGGACCTTCACACTCAGCTTCATCTCCAGCCCTTTCTATTTTTATTTTGA
>RJWT010047826.1:0-11235 GCA_004365215.1 Cuniculus paca | reverse complement strand
GAATGGAGCCTCCTGGACTAGACTCAATGTCACAGCCTGCCACCCTACTGACAGTAGCTTTTCTCATCAGAGAGACATCAGGCATCTCCCCAAAGTCATCCAGGAGCCTGGACATGTGCAGGACACGGCGCTGGGCAGAGCATACAGCTCCTTAATCTCCACAGGTAGACCAGTCTGTCCCTGGTACTAAGAGGTAGAGGGAGAGATGGTAAAACTCCGACAGATGGAGATACTGAAAAGAGATGGAGACAAAACGACAGGAACAGCAGAAAAAGACCTTGAAAAATTAAGACTGGGAATGATACAAAGAGAAAAGTGTGGGCTGGGCGTGGTGGCTCACGCCTGTAATCCCAGCACTCAGGAGGCTGAGACAGGCGGATCGTTGTGAGTTGGAGACCAGCCTGGGCTACAAAGTGAGCTCAAGGCCAGCCTGAACAGCATAGTGAGACCCTGTCTCAAAAACAGGGCTGGGGATCTAGCTCAGCGGTCTAAGCGCCTGCCCGGCAAGTGCAAGGTCGTGAGTTCAATCCCTGGTGCCGCAAAAAAAAAAAAAAAAGTGTGACAGGAGGATAAAGAGTCACTGAGAAAAGGGAGAGACAGGGCCGAGGATTTAGCTCAGTGGTGTAAGCACCTGCCTGCCTGCCAAGACCGAGGTAGTTTGATTCCCAGTGCCGCAAAGAAGAGGGGACAGGAGGGGATGGGAGGGGACAGGACGGATGCCAAGGGAGAGGGAAGACTAGGAGATTCTAATACAGAAACAAATTCAGAGAGGCATTGAAGACAGGTACAGTGGCCCATGCCTGCAAACCCAGCTACTCAGGAGGCTGAGGCAAGTTCTAGCCTGGGCAATTTAGTGAGACCATCAAAATAAAAAGGACTGGGAAAGGTGAAAGACTTGAGAGAAAAAGACAGGTGGACTGGAGAGGTAAAACCAAAAGAAAGAGAAAAATTGAGTTTGAGAGACAGAAACAGAAACAAAGAGTTGTGCACTCAGCAAATACAAGTATTTACTGAGCCACTATTATGTGCTGAGCACTGTCTTAGGCACTGGGGTACAGATATGAACAACTTTTTTTTTGTACTGAGGACTGAACCAAGGGACTGAGATACATTACCAGTTGTTCCCCCGCCCCCTTTTTTTGGAAATTATTCTGATACAGGGTCTAAGTTGTTAAAAATTAGGACTGGGCTCAAACTTACCCAGTCCTCCAGCCTCAGCCTCCAAGAATGCTGTGATAAGATTACAGCTTTGCATCACCATGTCCAGCAAAATCTCAACTCCTAAGAAGCTTGCATTCCAAAGGGCAGCCCAATCAGGAGGAAATACGGAAGAGCCAGGAGTTGGAAAGGAAGTCAAAGACCCTAAGACAGAAGACCCATCACAAAGCCTGACCCACAGGGATGGGGTAGGGCCACAGCGGGCACAGCTCACTGCACCCAGCCTTCAGCAGTCAGCACTTCTGAGGTCCAACCCTCAACCCTTGCCAGCCACCTGGCTCCTACAGAAAAACGCTGACAGGTGACAGGGAAGGGGCCCCACACCTGTATCACCAGCACTCTGGGAGACCAAGGCATAAGGATCATGAGTTTCAGCCTAATGTGGGCAACTTAACAACACCTTGTCACAAAAGTTAAAAAAAAAGGAGGGGGGACGGTCCTGGGGATGCAGCTCAGTGTAAAGGTGCTGGGTTCAATTCCAAGAAAAGTGAAAAGAAGGGAAAGGAGAGGGGGAAAGGAAAAAAGTAAAGGCAGGCAGGCTGACATATTGGAAGAGCCTGCAGAGGCACAGATAGAAAGCACACAAGAAAGTCAAGACAGACTGGAAAGAGACAAGACAGATACATTGAAGCCAGTGAACTCCTAACAGGCAGAGACTAAGAGGAAAATACACACAGCAAGGGAAACACAGGAAGAGAAAGATGAGCAGGGAACAGAGACTGAGACTGAGGGAGACACTGACCTAAAACAAAGATCTACAGAAATGCTGAGATACTCCCAGAGGTTAAGTCCAGTCTCAGACTCTGCACAGTAAAGCCGGCAGTAATGCCTGGCAGTAAAGTTGGATCTGGCAGTGCAGAGGGCAGCACAAGGTGAACCACATTCAGGAACAGTCTCAGTACTGACTCAGCCCCCACACCCAGCCCCTTGCCCATGTCCCATGCAGGCCTGCATGAACCCCTCCTGCAGCCCATGCGCCCATGGCAAGGGGAAAATGTGGGGAAAGTTTGTCCATCATGACCTGGCCTCAGATGAGGGTGTCTCCTGAGAAATGGGGGGCTGGAGGCCAGACAATGCAGCAGCAAGTTCACATGACACTTGGGGGCATCTGGGAACCAGAGCCTTGAGGAGAGATAGCAGTTTCCACCAGGGCATATGCAGAGGTCCAAATGGTTCCGTACGTGGGAAGGTACCCAGAAGTCACAGGATGGGCACTCGAGCTCAGGCTGATGGGTCCCAAGCCGGGAGAGTCAACCTGGGGAACAGGTACAGCACACAGGGTTCCAAAAGCAATGGAAATGGTGACGGTTAGGGGACGTGCTAGGCCAAGGTACCTTTCCAAGTGTGCTTAGGAATCAGAGGCACAAGATAGGTCACTCAGGCGCATCAGCCAGAGGTGGCGAAGAGATTACACACCTACAGACTAAGATGGGCCCAAAGTGCTCTGGGTTTGGGAGGGTCACCTGGCCAAGCAAGCTGATGTGAAAACGCCAGGCTTACACGTGCACAGACACATACACAGCCAGGGGGACCAGGGCAGAGAAATGCATGGGCTGGAGGGAAGAGGGGAACCTGTTTAGGGAATCTGGAATGGGCAGTTCAAAGACACTTACACTTCCCACACTAAGTTTTCACCCCTGCTTCAACCCAAATCCCCATGGAAACCAAATCACGGTGAAGTGACATAGAGATAGGGGAGCTCAGGCATGATAATCACAGCACTGCTGCTATAGCTCCGAGTGCTCCTGCTTGTGTGATGGGCTTCGGGTGTCAAAGGCGCTCAGGTGCAGACAGGCTTACCCCCAGCCCCACACTGCTCCCAGTGCAGGGGAATTTGCAGCCAAAGTCTGGAAGCCTGAACCCTGCACTCTTGGGAGGCAGCCCCAGCAGTAGATGGGAAAATAGGATTTTGGACACATGCAAGGAGGGTAGGGGGATAGAACTCCCAGTTCAGAGTGAAGACAGCTGAAGGCAGGGGCCTGGACTCCTGGGTCCAAGGGAAGCGGGAGCTGAGGATCTAAACCTCTAACTCTGGACAATGAAAAGTTGAGATGAAGACTTCTGGGTCTAAGGGAAGAAGAGGAGAGCCATGGAGAAGGGATCAGGAGCCTGGACCAGGTCTGAGCACCTGCTCCCCGTAACTCCCCTCGCTGGTGCCATATATCCAGTGTGACCACGACTGCAGCCTGCAGTGATGCTGTGTGGCTACAGGATGCACTGGTGCTACAGATACCTTCTCTGACCGCTGGGCCTTAGCAGTTCAGGAACACTTCTTACAGGGAAATGGTAAGCCCCGGGAGATGGAAGCGAGGATGTGGGCCTGCCAGTTTGGGCAGGTAAGAGTGGAGCCAGAAAAACTGGGTGAGGCCTAACAGAGAAAGTGAAGCCACCAAGGGCAAATGGTGAGGAGGGTGGAACAGAGCTAAAGTAGAGAGACCCAACTGAGATTTATGGTACAGACAGTAGGAAAGGAAATTCTAGCAGTGAAAGCTTTAAGAACACCAGACACAGGTCAGAGGTTAGGACCAGCAAAGGTAGGGGTCAACATGTAGATAAGGCGAAAATTGGTAACTAAGGACTCAAGCAAAGAAAGTGAAAGATTGGGAGGAAGTCGACTCCTAAAGTTCCCTGGAGTTTGAGGCCCTAAAGTGTGCAGCCAGTGACTGGGTGCTTCCCATGTGGTGAATGGCCAACTCTCCAACCCTTTTTTTTTTGAGCAGGGTCTCACTATTAATTCGGGCTGGCCTCACACTTCCTATATCCAATGTAATCTGTTCCATGGTCTTCAGGAACCACTACAGATATGGCTACCTCGAGTTCCTGAGGCTCTTGTTTTTTGAGGGTCTGCTATGTAGTTAAAGATAGCCTTGAACTCCCAGCAATCCTCCTGCCTCTGCCTCCCAAGTGCTGGAATTACAGCATGTGCCACCATGTGCAACTGTGAAGTTTTTGTTTTGTTTTGTTTTGTCTTTTTGACACAGGGTCTCACTATGCAGGTCAGGCCGGTTTTGAACTCACTCTGTAGGTCAGGCTGGTTCGAACTCACAACAATCCTCCTGCCTTAGCCACTCGATTGCTGGGAGTACAGACACGTACTGCCATGTCCAGTTTTGGGGGAGGGGGTGCTTTCATGTGAAGCTTTTAAATGACAATTTCCACAACATCTGCTCCAGATGGAGTAAGTTGGCTCCAACCTCTCCTAAAAATATGCCCAACCCATGATAAACCAGAGCACAGTCCTATACCCAGAATGGGATATCCTTAAGAGTCTAGAAGTGGAAGCATTTTAGAACCTACAAAGTCATGACCCAATCTCGCCATTGGGAAACCAAGGCCTAGTGGCCTTGATTAAGGAGCCATAGAACTGTTTCCCCGAACACACACTTCCCTTCCCTCCTGGACTGGCAGCTGGGGCTGCACCACTGAAGATCTCAAACAGCTCCAAGTCTTCATGTCTGAGCACTATCTGGTGGCACCACCAGGTGAGGCAGTCTGAAGAGAGTCACAATTTCATCACCTGTCTCCTCGACCAGGTGGATAAGGTACAGGTTCCTGCTACCTTCGGAACTATCCATGCTGCTCACCAGATGGCTGCAACAGGAAGCACCTCTCTACCTGCCAGAGAAGAACCCAGCAAGCCACTTCCAGAAGATGCCAGTGATGACAACACATGACCTCTCAGGTGACACAAGAATCACCCTGCACTGTGGGTCTCTCATTCTGCTCAAGTACCCACAGGTCACATCTGAAAGCTAAAGACAGCTGAGATGAGAGGCAAGGGTTGGAAGATAGCTGGTTTTCTAAGTGGCGTGCATCTCAATCTCCTCTGACTCCAGACAAAGCACTAGTGGCACTGAACACTGTCATAGATAAGATGTGAGTCTTGCACATGCCATACACCAGTGCAGACCCAAAGTTCCATCAACATCCTGCCACTGAGGCTGCCACATATCTTCACCACGGATGCCCACTTGTGGGGTCACTTTCTGCCACAGACACATACAAGGCCTGGGATTTAATGGGGAACCCGAGTCAGGAGTACAAGCACCTACTCCAGATTAGCTTCAATAGGCATGGGCAGTGCTGACTGAAGAAAAATCAGCAGCCCTGGAGGCAAGAAAGAAGGAAGGCCCATCTGCATCCCAGCTACTCAGGAGGCTGAAGCAGGATCCCCAAGTCCAGGAGTGGCAGGCTAGTCTAGACAACATATCAAGACCTGATCTCAAAACAAATGCAAGGGGCCTTGGAAGAGGCCCGCACACTCAGGCAACCTGAGCTGCACATTCCCCTAAGGCACCTTCATGATTCCCCAGCTTGCATCATTGCACTGGGACCCCACCCAACTCAAGGACCTGCATTCCTTCAACCCCACCTAGTTCCTGGGACTTCAGGACTCACAGGGAAGGGACCAACCTGGACAAGCCCTCAGGAAACTTAGGGGTTCATCATGTCACCCACATCCCCTAAACAAAGATGTGCCTGGAGATCTTCCTCTTCCTCTTCTACAGTCACTGTGCAGAAGTCCTACCTGTTCCCTGTGGAAAGCCCCACCAATGATCTCACCCCCCAGCACACGGGCCTGTGCAATCTTCCATCAGCGTTTAAGTTCTGCCGGGTGACCCACTGGTTCAGCCAAGCAAGTTTCACAGGACTTCAATATTTCCTTAACCCCTGGTCTCTCCTCCCATAGAGCAGGTGGAGGAGGTCTCATTATGGACAGGGAGTCAGCTGTGTGCAGCTTTGAGGTAAACTTTTATTACTTGGCTGACAGGACTTTCACACCCATGCTCTTCCCAGCATCTCACTCTGCCCAAGAAGCAGTGACCCAGTCTGAAAGGTGCCATAGCCAAAAGGGTTGGGGAGTCACTTCACATTCCAGGCTGGAGGAGTTGGGCTGGGGGGGAACTTGGGGCTACTCCCCTCCCACCCCAAACCTTTGCCAGCAAGAGGCCATGACTCACCTCAACCCCAAATCCTGCCTCCCAGATCTCCACATCCAATGGGGCAATGACCAGACAGGACAGAACACAGGCTCTGAGCTTCAGTATGGTGGCCCCCAATGCTGGCTACTGTCCATGTCACAACCCAGCCCCCCTCCGGGGCAGCAGAGGTCTCTCCTCCTTGGTCCTCATCGAAGCACAGAGCCCTCCACACCAGGTGGGACAGAGGCAAGCCAGAAGCAGCAGCAGAGGCAGGAAAGGAGCAGGCACCCAGACTGGCAGGCTGCTGAGGGCCCAGGGCTCTCCTGAAGTCGGGTGAGCAGTCGGTCCATGCAGCTCTGCGGCTGGCCACTAGGTGGGTGTGGTCGGCTGTGATACAGGTACCTGGACACCTTTCTGTCCAGATGCTGAGGGCGAGAGGGCAGGAGAATGTGAGTCATCAGTGAAGGGACGAAGAGGCCAAAGGAAATCTGGGAAGATGGGGCAAGGATCAGGAAGAAATGGGGCTCATGGGGCACAAATAAAGGAGGCTAGCTATGGAGAAATGAAGATGAATGAATGGAAGGACTAAGAAACTGATAAGGGGAGGATATGGATGTAGCTCACTGGTACAGTGCCTGCCCAGCATGCACAAGGTCTGGGTTATATATGGGGGGAGGTGAATAATGAGGTGGATGGGTGGCTTGAGACCTGTTCGAATACATGGAGTAGGAAAGACACGAGGCAGGAGGAAGCAGATACCTAGCTGGTACTTGTCTTTGGCTGCTGCCCGCTCCTTGGCATCAAAATACCAGACAGTGATGGCGTACCTGGGGACCAGGGCAGCTGAGATCAGTTTTCTGCAATTCCAGTCACCACCTCCACAATGACTCAAACCACCCTTTTGAGCCAACTTGTTCTGTGCCCACCTAGGCCCTCGCCATTTCATTCAGGAGGTCTGAGAAAACTCTGGCACAGAGGGAGCGCTTGAGCACATCCACAGAAGTATGGTCATACCTGGTGGCATAGGCTGGCTTCACTTCATGAGGGTTCCTTCGATCAGACCAGAAAATGAGCAACCGATCAAAGAGTGGCTCAATGTTGGCTACCACAGGCCGGCCCTCAGGGAAGATCTGCAGCAGGCCGCCATGCACCTGGGGACAGGCCAGAAAATGAAGCTGGCTGCTCAGCCTGGAGCAACCATCTTGCACTGCACCCAGGTACCCACCACGGGGTGCAGCACAGACATACCACTCCCTCCCACCACTCAGGCTCTTAAAAGGAATGACAGTCCAAAGTGTGTATCGCCATGGAGATGGGCAGGAAGCTACTAAGGACAGGAAAAGGGGGAGTGTGTTCATGGGCAGCCAACACCACTTCCAGAAAGTGGAGAGTTCTCACCACACAGTCAGCTAGAGAAACAGGTCCCATTTAACAGGAAGGCCCCACAGAATGTAAAACCACCCCCCACAGGCTGAAAGAGGAACAGGCTAGAATCTGAGCAGATGTGAATGGAGTGGATGCACACACTGCCCTACCCCCATACCCTACCTTAACATCCCAGTTCTGATTCAGGTAATAGATACAGGTGATGCAGCGCCCATCGCCGTGGGGATTGTCAACATGCCTCACGTACCCCAGTCCGTTGCCTGGGTAACACGCCACCATGGCCTGGCAGAGATGGAGGAAGGTGGTTTACTGAGGCTAGGCAGGGACATGCTGGGAAGCAGCCATTACTCCTCGCTCACCCGCTCCTGACTGTTGTCTTCCATTGATTTCTTGAGTATCCTGGGCTCCAGCATCCAACAGACTGTGTCCTATTTCAGTCAAAACTCTGTCCCCAGGCCCATCAGAAACTTCAGTGTCAGGGCCTAGCCCACTTTCCATTCACACTCAGGACAAGTCACCCAAATGGGAGTCCAAATCCTACCTCAGACATTTCAGTAGATCAGAAGCCAGTTTAAGCATTTTCTGATAAGACAGACCATGGCCTCACTGCTCTCAACCCTGGCTGCAGAGTGGAATCTCCTGGGAACCTCTGAGACACCAAGGTCCAGGCCCACCTCACATTAAATGTTCTGATGGACTGGGCTTGGGGCTAACGTGGGTCCTGGGTTGTTTAAAGGTTCTTCAGATAATCCTGCTGTCTGCTCTTATGTTGAGAACTACTGCCCAAGAGTACAAAGAATCCAGCTGAGTGAGTGATCTGTCCCATACACATATAAACAGGAACCAAAACCTAAAGTCTGATAGAAAGTGAGATCTAATTCCAATTCCAAGCTTGCTGGGTAACTCTGGACAGTCACTTCATCTGAATGGGCCTCAACTACTGTAACTGAAGAATAGGGCTAATAAACACCTGTCTGCAACAGTGGCATTAAGCCCTCTTAGAACATACCTTGGGAAGTTCCAGACCACCACAAGTCTAACATCCAGGACTCATTCTAGGTCTTGGTCTGAGTTCTTATTTACTCTGACACAGCCACTCCTCAGCCCAGTCCTGACTGTGCTGCCCGAGGGCCCTGAGATGTTTGTCACCACCAGCTAACAGAAAGGTAGCTATGGTGCAAAAGAAAGGATTCAGTCACTTTTGCAGACCCAATTTCTGAGGAAAGGGGGCCACCGAGACCTAGCGCTCAGTGCTGCCACATAAGTTGCAGCACTTGGGAGGTGACTTCATTTTGTTACTCAGGTTCCTCACCCATGGGAGGCAACTAACACTACACACCATTTCACAGGTTGTTGTGAAAACAGAACAAGATAAAAAATGTCTGGGAAGACACCCAGCAGAGTACCTGCCACATGACTGAGAATCAGAGCACAGATTGAAACCACTAGAAAATTGAAAGAGAAGTCCCTGTCCCACTCTGTGCCCATCCCACCCAATGGGAGGGATGGATGAGGTACTAGGCAAATAGGACAAATTAGCCAGCATGAGGTCTCTTCAGCTTTGACCCTGTCAGGGACCACCTGTCTCAATCCTGTCACCCAGAGTTCCCTACCAATGCTCAGCTACACCCAGAGGCTTGGCCCAGCAGAAAAACCCAACATAAACATTCATGATCAAACAGATCGGCCTATGCTGCCAAACCAGGAGGCTTGCCAAGGATTCCAAGACAGGACAAACTGATTCAATCCCTCGTTCTCCCCCCAGGTTCCCTCTCAACACGTTATTCTCAGGATTCACCCTTATATGGATATTAAACTGCTTTACATCAAGCATGTGTACCTGCTCCAGAACCTGACCCAGGAAAGAGGCCAGGAGGCTGCCACCAGCCAAGACCACCAGCAGTGGAGGGCTGACCTCTCTGGCAGCATCAGGATATAACGTGAGAAGACCCAAAAGGAAAACCCTGGCCCTACACTCGGAGGTTCAGAAAGGGAAAACTGACCTACTTACTCCCTGGAGATTGGATAGCACTCAGAGCAACCACTTACTGGGAGAAAAGAATGTGGCCATGGCCCTAGTAGCCTGCAATCAACAAGTCACCAATTAGAGAAGGGAAAAGCCTCCCCAGCTGGGACTCAACCACAGGTCACGCTGGCCCTGCACATGGACGGACATGTGAAAGGCAGCATGCATCCTCTTCCCCCCAAAACTCATCTCCACAAAGCAGTCCTAGAACCTTTTCTCCAGATCTTCAATGTACCTCAAGAAAATACAAATTCCCAGTCAAAACATCATCCAAGACCACAATCTCAGTTGCTCCCCATCACTCCACTCTAAGCCTCAACAGACCTCATCCCCACCTCAAGGCCTAGGCACCTGCTTAGGTCACTCACTCCTGTTTTGTTACTCAGAACTCGGGTCAAAGGTCATTTTAGTCCTCTAGTGGTCCATACCATTCCTCTCAACAACTGGCACCTGTTTACCCAGCACAGGTCTAAAAAACAGCCTCATCAAAGTCCCTGGGGCCAGGCCTGTCTCCCAAGTGCTGAGCGCACTATCTGCTGACTGAGAGCACTACACTGAACCCCATCCCCATGAGGAAAGCTTCACCCACAGGGATGACAGGCAGTGTGACAAGGGAACTTGCTCTCCACCCCTTCCAGCTCAGCAAACAGGCAGGTAGAATCAAAAGGCAGAACACTATAAAGTCTACTAATGACAATGCACCAAGAGTCCTATCACTCATACACACACATACCCCAAGTCAGAAGCCAGAGACTCAGCCAATGATAGCCGGCTCACCTCAAAGCTCCTCCAAAAGGGGTAAATCAAACTAGCTGGACCATCTCTGGTATCCCCTCTGGTAACCCTTGACACCAGCAGGAGTAAACTCAGCTCCAGGTAAACTGAGCACAGGGGTGAGGGAAAGGAGGGAAGGTAGGACAGAAGAACGTTCAGCAATGACTGAAGAGCAAGGTTATTGCTGGCAACTGCCACACTGGTGACTGTCTCCATTGCCATTGGCTCTACCCACCTGAGCATCAGCCACACTCCACAATCCAGGGAGCAGCCCAGAAACTGCCCTTGAGAGATACTACAGCCTAGAGATGCTGGAAAGGAACTCCAGTGACTGGACTGGCTCTTTCCCTCCCTTTCCTATCCAGCCTGGCCTATTTTTACTTCCCCAGAGCAGTAAGGGCAACCAACAACTCTCCCCTCCTCAATTTTAACCTGGGTCCTATCTACACCACCACCAAGGTAAGAAGCAAAATCCCCAAAAGGGAAGCCATCTGTTTCAACCTTCCTTCCCTAACCTGCCACAAACTAGTTGGGGACTTAACCTGGTTTTCCTATTCTGTGGATGAGTAAACCAAGGCTCAGCACTGCATCGCCCTGGGATGCTCGGCTCTTCTGGACGTCCCTAACTTCCCTCCTGCACGAAGGGTTGACACCATGGTGCAGCAGCTGAGCCAGAGAGGCCACAGTGATCTCGCCTGCACAGGAGCCAAGCTCAGGGAGGGGCCCAGCTCTGGCTCTCCAGCTATCAAATAACAGGAGGGAGAGGGAAGTAGGACAAATTCCAGCTGGGGTGGGGAGGAAATAGGCTTGGGCCCCAGGGGAGCTGGTCCCCGGGCCAGCTCCACTCTGAAAGGAAAGTTGCACAGAAGCAAAACTCAAGATGGGACCAGAGAGGACAAGGGGACACCA
>RJWT010047825.1:0-11243 GCA_004365215.1 Cuniculus paca | reverse complement strand
TTGTGGGCTTCAAGTCATATTTTAGATTCTTCCTTGGTTCAGGGGACCCAGTTCCTTCCTTCTTGTCCTCTCCATGATATTATATTCCAGCATCTGAACTGTTTCTCTCAGAGAGACTGTTTACTCTGCTGCTTACTGTTCCGCCATCTTTAGCTCCTCCAGCCAGCTTATCTTTGACAAAGGTGCCAAACATGTTCACCAGAAGAAACTGGCTCTCTACATGCCAAAGACTAAAATTAGACCCATATCACCACGCACTAAACCAAAGTCAAAATGGGACTCAACATATCTGAATATTAAAAATAGAAATACTCAATCTACTGGAAAAGAAAGGTAGAAATCCTCACATAGGTTCAAAGTTTATGAACAAAACCCAAACTGCATGGAAAATACTTCAAAGAATCAACAACTGGGCTCTCATTAAAAAACTTGCACATTAAAAGAAATCACCAACAGAGTGAAAGGACAACCTACAGAGTCGGAAAAAATTTTAGCCAACTGGCCCTCACACAAAAGACATCTATGACATACAAAGAATTGAAAAAATTGAAACCCCTTCAAATTCAAAGACCTAATCCAAATGGACATCTGAGATAAATACACATTTCTCAGCTGAAGAAACAGAAATGACAAATAAATATGTGAAAAATGTTCAACATCACTGGTCATTGGAGAGATGCAAATTAAAACAACACTGAGAGTCCATCTCACTCTAGAAAAAAATGGCTATCATCAAGAAATCAACCAATAACAAATGCTGGAGATGCTGTGGGGAAAAAAAGAACCATTCTGCACTGTTGGTGGGAATTTAGACTGGTGTAAGCACTGTGGAAATCAGTATAGAGATTCATCAAAAAGCTAGGCTTAGAGGTCTCATTCAACCCAGGTATTTTTTCTTGTTTTCTTCCTGGAAGATTAAAAACATCATATCACATCAATATATGTGCACCCATGTTTATAGCAGCACAATATAATAGCAAAATCTTGGAAACAATCCAAATGCCCATCAACTGAGGACCAGATAAAAAATGTGATATTTTTATACAATGGAATACTACTCAGCCAAGAAGGATAAACTTGAGATTTTTTTAGGTAAATGGTTGCAACT
Source organism: Cuniculus paca (assembly GCA_004365215.1). Lineage (NCBI taxonomy): Eukaryota > Metazoa > Chordata > Mammalia > Rodentia > Cuniculidae > Cuniculus > Cuniculus paca. The sequence continues at coordinate 10,135 of RJWT010047825.1, read as the reverse complement.
TGAGACCATAGCCATAAGTAAAATAAATCAGACTCACATGTTTAAGCATTGTATTGTCTCCCTAGTGTTAGAAATCGAACGAGTAAAATATATTCCAAAATATTCAATAGATATTGTGAAATGGGAACAAAGTTTTTAAAGAGAAGAAGAAACTAGGATGAGGAAAAGGTGAAAGAAGGAAAGGAAAAGGGAGAAAAATGCAAGTTGGCTATCACAGTTGTCTCTTAGTTCATTGGAAAGGAAAGTTTGTGCTAATGTTGATTCGAGAATTTTTCATGCCTGTATCTTGTACTCTGAGTAACTACTTTGAAGATGACAATATGCAATGTATTCACTATTGTTATTCCCCTAGTATTTTGTCATGAATTTCTGTTTCACTTTTTTTTCAACAAAATTTTAAAAAAAGAGGTAAGGATGTGATGTTAGGAGGTAAGGATATGTTGAGAGGAAAGTGCATTGGAAAGGTTCTGAGATTTCTTTGCTTTTAGAAAGAAACACTGGTGAAGAGATGTTTTGCCAAATGCAATTTTGAGCAGAGTTGAAGATGAATTGCAGACTTTCTCTTGTGAAAGACCCCAGTCTGAATACAAGGGCTAATACTTTGAGGATAGTGAAGTTGAGTGAAGTGGAAAAGTTCTGGATACTGATGATGTCACTGAGCAGCTAAAATAACCAAGATGTGAACTGTCACACTTTAAAACTTGTGTGAGAGATAGAGAGACAGAGACAGAGACAAAGACAGAGAGAGAAAGACAGAGAGAGACTAGGGATTGAGTCCAGGATATCACATATGTTAAGATAGTAGATAGGTGGCACTACCACTGAGCTACACCTGCAGCCTTGAAACTTGTTATTAAAGAGCAAGTTTTCCAAATTTTAATTTTTTATTAAAATGGTTATCATAGTTGAAATTAGTTTTATTTTATACTTAGTAGGTACCTGTTACTGTATTAGGCGCCACATCTAAATTGTCTTAATATAATAAATCTGTGAGATGAAGATGCTCATTTAGCATCAAACTTTTATACATCTTACTTACTTCACCCAGTGTAATCAGCACAGTTTGGAATCTAAGACATTTTTACTTCAAAGTCAGGATTTTAGCCACAGCAATTCTTGAGCTGCTGGCTCTATGTTATTTTACCATTAATTACACACACACACACACACACACACACACACACACACACACACAAACACCCAACATATTATGGGGCAGGTATTGTGTTAATTTCATGAAAACTGTACTCAGATTTTTAAAGTGTTTTTTGAGGAAGCACCCTTGAATGTCAACTCAATAAATAGACTTGTTAATTTGCATTTGGTACAGGTATCCTAAATAATCTATAATACTGACTTAGTAGTTTTAGGTTTGGAGATGTTTAGAAGGTAAGGCAAATTACAAAATGCTGTGTTGTGGCTTAGAAAGGTATGAGTCACTTTGTCAGGTCCGCATCTCCTGGGACAAATAGGAAGGTCACCTTTGACTAATGGGAATTCTCAAGAGTGCTGCAGCAATTTTGTGTTCAGAGTGACTGTTAATTCTAATTGCAATTATAATATCCCTAAGGTTTACTTAGAAATTACCAATTATTAGAAGTAAATAAAGGTTTACTGATTATTTCACTAAGTACATAGTACTTTCCTATATGTAGGACATAAAAGAAATATCAACTATGAGATGTTAGCTATTTTCAAGCAGAATGGTTTGAGAGATGAGATTAAAACCCACAAAACAATGAGATTAAAACACAAGGAGATATATTATTAAACAGTTATGTGATCTTGAAAATAAGAAATGTGGAAAAGAGGAAAAGATGTATAATCAATTGTCAAGTGTGTATCTATATACTGCTTTAGTTTTTAAAAAGATTGTATACTCTTACTGGTGCTCACCAATCTCTACAAAGGCAGTAAAAGCAAGTAATATTTAGTTAATAATGACAGCTTTCATTGATAACATAAAACGTATGAAACATTTTTTTCATTTTATCCTCTTATGGTTAATACATTGTGTCAACTTGAGAAGTTTAACTGAGAGACTCAGCAGGGAACCAGGGTTCTTACTTTGTAAATATCCTCATCTTGTGCAATGGAGGGAAAGGACATTTTGTGTGTTACACCTACCCTGAAGGTGGGGGAGCTGAGTACAATTTGAGGGTAGAGAAGAGGCTTGCATTTGCTCTTTTGCTCTGGCTGCTGCCTTGAAGTGTTGCCCCAGTGCCATGCCACTCTGCTTTGGAGCCAGCTGAGTATGCACTGAAATCTACAGAACTGTAAGTTAAATAAACCTTTTCTTCCCTAATTTTGGGTGTCAGGTGTTTGTCTCAGCAATGAAGAAAAGTAACCAAGACAGAATTTGGTACCAGGAGTGGGGTCATTGCTGTGACTGTACCTGACCATATGGTTTAAGAGCCTTTGGGAATGGCTTTTAGGAAGACTTTGGAAAGGTTCAGAGATGTCGCCTGAAAGAGAAGCCCTGGAATTGCTTAGGCTTTCTGTAGGGGAGATTCTGGTCAGAGCTCTGTAGACCAGAAGGCTGATAGAATACCTGCTGGTAAAGATCAGGCTCAGGAGGTTTCTGCTGGAAAGAAGGACTGCATTGGTTGTTGGACTCCAGTTGATGTATGTTATGGCTTGGCAGAAAGTTTGTCTGCATTTTGCTCATGTCCAGAGACTTTGCCTGAGACTGAGATTAAGGATAGTGGGCTGATTAATCTGGCAAAAGAAATATCAAGGCAGTCGAATGTTGAGGCTGTGGCATGGCTATTTTGGGGGGCTTTTAGCCAGATTTATATCACAAATCAAGAGCACAGAGCCCAGCAGGGTGATTTAAAATGTGAGTTTGGCCAGAAAGGATGCTCCAATAAAGCTATGGACTGTAAAGTTAAGGTTGAGAGCTTGATTGCTGAGGAACAGAGAAATAGAAAAGATGGCCTGAAGGCAGTGCAAAAAGCAGCAGGTCTTGAACCTTTGCAGCTTCCAAACTGCAAAGGTGAAAGACTGTGCTTTGAGGAGAAAGCTTCAGAGCACCATGTTCCAGAATGGCGGTGGAGGCCACAGGAGGTTCCAGAATGGAGGCAGAGGCCCCATGAGGTTCCAGAATGGCAGCGGCATAGAGAATCTTCCTCAGAATCAGGCTCACAGTGCCCAGCGATCCAGGCACATGACCCCTACAGCCAAGAGAGAGGAAAGCCTGGTTACTGCTCCAATTAGCAGCAGACCTCGGCATCATCTACGTGGTGCTGGTTTTAGGTGCATGCAGAATGCACAAGCTCAGAGGTTAAGAAGGCTTCCACCCCAATTTCAGAGGGCCTGGGAGGCCAGGCAGTGTGCCCCTGAGAGGGCAGTGTGTGAAGCTGTGAGTGTGAAGCCAAAGGTGCAGCGGAAGCCCCAGTGGAGACCCCAGAAATTTGGAAAAGCCAGGAATGTGGATCATCTAAGGAAACCTGCAATTGGGGAGCAGAGCCAGTACAAGAGAGATGCCATGGGATCGGTGACCACTAGAAGTGCCATAGGGGTGGAACCACACAAGCCATTTGGAGCTCACAATTTGCCACAGATTGCTTCAGATGCTGGACAAGCAGCTGTAGGATTTAACATTTACCCTGCTGGATTTTGGACTTGCTTTTTTCCCAATCCTTGGTACCCTCCTGATTGTAAGTTTTGGAATGAAAATGTTTGTCTTGTGTCCTTGCATGCTGGAAGTGTTTAACTTTGTTTTCATTTGCACAGGGACTTGCAGCTAAGATTTGCCTTACATTTCAGAGACTTGGGACTTGGACTTTTCAGCAACACTGAAACTGTCTCAATACTGAAACTGCTAGGAGTTTGGCAACTCTTGCAGATGGACTAAATGCCTTTTGCATAAAGGGATGTGCATGAGTCTTTGGGTGTCCAAGGACAAAATGTTATGTTTCTAATGTAATGTAATGTTGCTAGACTTACTGCTGGTTCTTAAGGATTGTTAAAGTTGTGTTATAATGTTCAAGTTGCAAAATGGTAAGAATTAGCTTGTCTTGGTATCTGGAGGCTGATTTAAAGAAATATGTCGGTTGCCAAGTTGACAAGGAGTGGATTCTTATGGTTAACACATTGTGTCACCTTGAGAAGTTTAACTGAGAGACTCAGCAGGGAGCCAGGGTTCTTACTTTGTAAATATCCTCATCCTGTGCAAAGGAGGACAAGGACATTTTGTGAGTGTTAGACCCATCCTGAAGAGGGGGTGGCCTGTGTACAATATAAGAGAGGAGAGGAGGCTTGCTTTGCTTTTTCGCTCTGGCTGCTGCCTTAAAGTGTTGCCCCAGTGCCATGCCACTCTGCTTTGGAGCCAGCTGATTATGGACTGAAATCTACAGAACTGTAAGCTAAATAAACCTTTTCTTCCCTAATTTTGGGTGTCATGTGTTTGTCTCAGCAACGAAGAAAAGTAACCAAGACATATCCTCATAAGAATTTCATGTGAAATGGTAGCGTTCCCATTCGAGATGTTAAAACTGAGCTAAATGAATTGCTCAAAAATAAACAATTTTCTTGTTGGTACTTAATGTTAGCATTGAAGTAGATTCTTACCAGCATTAAAGTTTTCCTGAATGTTTGCCAATACTGTGAAATAATGCAGCTTTAAGATCTAGAAATATTTTAAGTCTATGAAGAAATCTTTTCTTTATTTTAGTTGAAATAAGTTAAAGCTAAACTTCAGTGAGTCTGAACTTAATTGAAATATCATGTGGTTCATGCTGAAGAAATTTTTAGTGTGTGTTAGTACGAGAGAGTTAATTTTATATCCTCATCACACCAGATCCACTTTCCCAGCTTTAAATGTGATTAGGTTAGGACCAGATACATGAACCTTTGTTATACACAATATCAATGAGCCTTTGTTATACACAGTATCAATGGCAAGCTGACATCACACAAATTTAAGGATTACTGTACCACAGCTAATACAATCCTAATGAAAAGCATTATTTATGTTTCTAGAGTTATTAGTGTAATAAATACTATTGTTAAATAGGTAATTTAAATCACTTGGCAAATGCAACACAGGAGTTAGGTACCCTGTTTCCTTTGGGACTCCAAATATACTACTACCTATATGACGTATGTTCTAGATTTTTAACTTCAAAATCCCAATTCAGCCAAGTCTAAATCAAACCCAAAGAAACTAGGCTCATGTCATCAAATTCCTATGAAAATGATTTATGTTTGAAAAGTCTCTCAAGCAGGGCATGGTAGTGCAACGTATACTCCCAGCACTCCGGAAGGCTGAGAAAGACAATTGCAAGTTCAAGCCCAGCCTGGGTAACTTAGAAACTTACTAGAAGCTCATCTCAAAATGAGAAATAAAAAAGGACTGGTGATATAGCTTGTTAAAGACCCTCAGCTAAAGGTATATTCTCAATACCATAAAAAAGCATCTCATGAATTTATAAAATTAATTTATAGAATACTAAAATATTGCCTGTTTACTAAGTTTTATTCTCAAAAGTGATTTGAAAATCCCAAATAAGATGTAACCTTCACCACCATTTCCTGAATATTTTCATCATCTCAAACAGGAACTCTATACCTATACAGCAGTAATTCCCCATTCTCCCTTACCTTGAAACTCTAGGAAACCTCTAATCTATTTTGGGTCTTTATCAGTCACACAAATATTAATCATACAATATGTGATTCTTTTAATTGTATTTCATTTAGGATATTTTCAAAGTCCATCTAGGTTGTGGCATACATGTACATTCTTCCCTATCTGATGTTTTACTTTTCTAGATTTCACTTCCTGAGGTTTCAGTTAGCCAAGTCTACCACAGTCCAAATAGTCAAATTCAAAATTCCAGAAATAATTCATAAGTTCTAAAGTGCACACTATCCTGAAGTAGCAAGATAATATATCACACTATTCCACAAAGGAAATGAACCATCACTTTATTCAATACCTATATGCACATAGTATATGCTACTTGCCTACTAGACATTTAGTGGCCAACTTGGTCATCAAATACAATGTCAAATAGAGCAGTGTTTGTGTTCAAATAATTGTTAGTAGCTTAGGATTATATTACTCCTGCATCATTTGCCCCAGTTCAATTCATTGTAGTGACACTATTTCTCACAAAATTACCAGAAGATAAAGATAGTAGAATAAGATATTGAGAGAGAGGGAAAGAGAGAGAGAGAGAACAGACAGAAAGAGAAGAAGAGACTGACTACATTCACATCATTCACATAACTTTTATCACAGAATATGGTTATATTATTCTACTTACTATTATTGTTAATCTCTTTCTGTGCCTAATTTATATACTTTATCATAGACATGCATGTACAGAAAGAATATAGGTTTTGGTATAATCTGTGGTTTCAGGCCTCAACTGAGTATATCAGAATTTCATTTCTTTCTATGGATAAATAATATCCTATTCTATAGATGCACCACATTTTGTTTACCAACTCATTTCTTGATAGATATCTAGGTTATCTTCACCTTTCCATTAGGAATAATACTGTTAAGAACAGAAGTATAAAATTATCTGAATGCCTCTTCAGGATATACCTAAGAGTAGCACTGCTACATTCTATACTTTGAAAAATTAACAAACTGCTTTTCACAGCAGTACCATTTTACAATCTGTCATTAATGAGCAGGGTTTTCAATTTCTCTATACTTTTTCTTACATTTATTTTCCTTTCTAAAAACATTCTAATAAGACCAATTGTACCTAATGTGAAAAGATATCTTACTGCTTTTGGTTTGCACTCCCTAATTATGAATGAAGTTGGTAATTTATTTATATGCTTATTGAACACTTCTCTATATTCTTTGGAGAAATGTCTATTCAAATCTTTTACCCATTTTTTAAACTGAGAACTTTTTGTTGTTGAATTGTAGTAATTCTTTACATATTCTGGATATCATAACATTATCAGGTAATATGGTTTGCAAATAATTTCTCCTGTTCCATACATTATCTTATCACTCTCTTGACAGTGTACATGTTTTGTGTACAATAGCTTTTAGTTTTATTAAGACCAATTTATCTATTTTCCTTTGTTATATATGCTTTTGATATCATATTTTATCTTTTATTTTTCTGTCTTTTTGAGACAGTGTCTCACTGTGCAATTCAGCTGGCCTTGAGCTCACTTTGTAGCCCAAGCTGGTCTCAAACTCACAATGATTCTTCTGCCTCAGCCTGCCAAGGGCTGGGATTACAGATGTGCACCACCATGCCTGGCTTGATATCACATTTTAAAAACCATTGCCATATTCAATGTAATAAAGTTTTTATATTGTGTTTGCTTTGAAAAGTTTTACAGTTTCATCTCTAAAATTTAGGTCTCTACTCCATTTCAAATAAATTTTTGGAAATGGTATAAGGTAGGAAACCAAGTACATTGTTTTCAAGTCAGTATCTTGTCTTTTCAGCAACATTTGTTGAACATATATCTCTCACCAACTGGATGACATTGGAGCCCTTGAAGAAAATAATTTGACTATTACTCTAAGGGACTATGTATGTGGTTTCATTTCTGTTGCATTGGTCTATATGTCTGCCCTTATGTCATTATCAAACTGTTTTGATTACTACTAATTGTAAGTACATTTTTAAGATCAGAAAGTATGTTATTCAACTTCATTTTTCATTTCAAGACTGTTTTGATTATTTGGTGTTCCTTCAAATTGCATATGATCATAAGATTCTCTATTTCTGAAAAAAAGTGCTGTTAGGATTTTGATAAGGATTGTACAAAATTTGTAGATCACTTGATGTAATACTATTATCTCAATAATATTGTTTTCCAATCTATTAAAGTGGGATGTCTATGTATTTATGTCTTAACTTCTTCTAAAAATATATTACAGTTTTCAGAATACAATCTTGTGCCTCTTCATCCAATATTTATCCTCAATATTTTATTTTATTCTTCTACATGTGTTTGCAAATAGAATTGTATTTTCTAATATCCTTCTAGTAATGTTGTTCAATATTACTATAAAGAAATATAACTATTAGAATAATGATTTTGTATCCCACAACTCTGCTGAATTTGAACTCTACATACAGCAGAGTTTTTGGATGTGTAAGTGTATTCATTTGGATAACGTGATCATATCATTTGTTGACAGAGGTAATTTTTCTTCCTTTCAATTCAGGTTGCAGGATTTAGTTTTCTTCACTAATTTCTCAGAGTAGATCTTTCAATATCACATTGAATAAAAGTGGAGAGTATGGGCGTCCTGGTATTTTTTCTGGTCTTACGGGAAAAGACTTCAGTCTCATATCATTGCATATAATGTTAGCTGAGGGTTTTTCATATATGGCCTTTATCATAGTGAGGAAGTTGCCTTCTTTTGCTAGAATTTCTTAACATGAGGTTTAAAAAAATCAAGTGTGTTTCTGGATGCACTAAGATGGTCATGTGGCTTTATTTCTCTTTTATAGTAATGAAATGTATTATGTTTAATATTTATTAATGTTGGGCAATCCTATCCTTGGATAAACCTCATTTAGTCATGATTCATAATCCTTTTAACATGCTTCTAGATTTGGCTTGCAGACTAGATTAAAAACAGGATGAGAGAAGCCCTACAAAGTTGTAAGAAGTGCTTAATGTGAAGTACTTCTCAGCTCTCAGAAGACCAGAATACTGATAGGAATGTGAATGTAAAGTCCAGGCTCATGAGGTTCAAATGGGGAACAGAAATTCCACTGACAGCAGAACTAGAGGCTGTATGTTATACTCTGGGAGAAAAAATTGTTCACATTTTGCCCATGTCCTGAAACTTTGAAGCACAGTAAGATTAAGGCTGGCAGACAAAATATTCTGAGAGAGAAAATTGCAAAACAGCTTTATATCCAAGTTGTAGCATCAGGGCTTTTGGCTGCTTTAAGCCAAGTTTGCAAAAAGCAGAGCTAAATGATGTAAACCATGGACAGAAAGGAAGCACCCTTGAATATAAGACAAGTGAGAATAGAGTTGCTGAAATTAGTGTGAAAAAGAAGTCAAGGCTAGGTGTGGTGGCACACACCTGCAATTCCAGCCCTCAGGAAGCTGAGGCAGGAGCACTGTCCTGAATTCAGGCCAGTATGGGCTACGTAGTAAATTCAAGGTCAGCAAGAACTACATAGCAAGATCTTATCTTTAAAAAAAGAAAATAAAAATGAAGCCTATTGTTTTGCATAATGACAATTAAAGAAGACAGGTTGAAGGCATTGCAATAATTGGGCAGATGAAACACTTTAGGCTCAAGGATATAAAAGGGTAAGGACAAATTCTTTTGAATGACTTTTCTTTGAGAAGACAGGCTCATAGATGACTTTGGTCAGTGCTGAGAAGATGAGAATGCTGAGAGAAATACAGATAGTAAATGCCAGGCTCAAGAAGTTTCAGGTAGGATCAAGAACCCCATTGGTAGTTTGGCTAGAGGGCATATGTGTTAACCTTTGGGAGAAAATTTGTCTATACTATTCCTATATTTTGAGATTTTGTGGGAGACTGAGATTAAGGGCAACAGACCAGCTACTCTGGGGGAAGAAATTTCAAGGCAGCCCAACATTCAGGCTGTAGCATGAGTACTGCTGGCAGATTTTAATCATATCTATCATGAGAATCAGGAACAAAAAGCTGAGCTGAATAATGTGAAAAACTGCTGTTGACCAGAAACAAACCACCTGTAAAGTCGAGGCCTGTGATTTAGAACCTGTACAGTTGAGACCAAGAATAGCTTGATTCATGAAAAGATTAGCATTAAAAAGAAGCCAAATAGTTTGCATCAGAATAATAAGAAAGACAACCTGAGAGCATCTCAGAAATCAAGAAGACCTCACCCTTCACCGATTCAAGGGCACAAGGCATCTTTGAAAGACTGCTTTGAGAACAAAGCCACAGAATACCCTGTTAAAGAAGGGCCACCTAGAGAATTGGTTCCCTTAGATTTGGCATTCAGAGGCTTTTATAGCCATGATACAAGGAGGCCTGGCTCCTGCTCATGCTGATAGCAGACCTTGACATCATTCACATGGTGCTGGTCCTGCGGGCATGCAGAATGCAAGAGTTGTGGGGTTAAGGGCTTCTACCCAGATTCAGAAGATTATTATTTTTACATTATTACATATTCTTGATTGAT
>RJWT010047824.1:0-11238 GCA_004365215.1 Cuniculus paca | reverse complement strand
ATATATATATATATATATATATATATATATATATATATATATTACTTTGAAGTCCATGAGGTCACTTGTTTCATATTCATATACTTTTTCTTGTCACTTTTGACCTTATTTTCTCTCTGCTAAATTCATTCTCTCAGAGAGAGAGAGAGAGACTTTCTAAGTGGATCAGAGTGATCCATTAATGTACGGAAAGAAAATTCTGAGAATTTTGTTTTCATATTTTTAGTGTAATTTAGTGTGATTTTAAAAATGTTTATTACACACACATGCGTGCATGCACATACATGCACACAGACATATTTGAGATAAGGTCTCATTAAGTTACTAACATATTCAAACTGGAATCAAACTTGAGGTTTTCCTGCCTTCACCTTTGAGAATACTAGGGTTACTGGCATTATATACTAACCCTGGCTGTGTTTGTGTGTTTTTATAATTCACATAACATAAAGGCTATATATTCATGGCCATTTCTTATTGGTGGAGTAATTGATTGATTTATGTACTCTGATACAGAGGTGTAATCAAAACAATCTACAGAGGACTTGCTTGATTGATTTCTCGTTTTCATAGCTCCATTTGTTTTAATGATTTTATGGCCCTGAAACTGGTTATTCTAATCATTGTGATTTTGTTTTTAAATAGTGGAATGGAAGTTTGACTGTTGAACTGCTCAGCTTTTGACTTTCTGATGATTAAAGGAAAAAAATAACTTTTAATTATCAGTTGCCAGGAATTTAGTGGAGGCACTAAGAATTCTCTGTTTCCATATTTCAGAATTTGCTTAATGACAACTCCCATGAACAGAATCATAGCAAATAACTTTAGTTTGGTTCAGGATATCTGTGCTATCATTCCAACACTGACACTGTTGGCTGTGGGTAATTAGACTGGCCACAGTGACCCTCTAGGTCTCATGATGTGTCTGTTCCTCTGTCTAGAATTCACTTCAGCAGAGCTTATTTGCAAGCACACTTCCTCAGACCAGGGTTTTCCTAACTACAGTAATTCTTCATCATTTGCATTATTTTATTTTCTTCATATAGTATATCCATATACTATCACAATAACCATCTATAATTGACTCTTTTCTATTATTTTATTGATATATATTGTCTGCTTTATCCATCCAGAATAGGAACTGCATGGAAACAACAAAGACCATGGATAGATATAAGAGGTGACCAAAAAAATTTAAACCTCAGGACCCACAGGGGTTTATCTTAGCAATGTGATCATGTGTTTATAGGTTTTTGCATGTTTTTTCCCAGAATTTTCAAAAATAAACTATTCTCTTACATAACTTCTCAAGATTGTTGTCTCATTTTACTTTAACTTACCCTTCACTATGCTTCATTTGGTGTCTGATGGTATGGACAGTTTAAAATCCCGATTAAGGAGATTTTAGTTGGATATATAAATTGTGGAGCTTATGGGGGCATAGTTTTTAGGTAGTTAGTCATTACTTCTGCATGTAATTATGGTTAGCATGGCTTCACGGATTATTAAGGCACAAAACTAAAACTCAAAAGGATATTAGTCTGTGCTAAGAATGTTAGAATTGTATTGTATTTTCTTTTGGTAAGTTTAGCAATATATCAATGGATCTATTTCCAAAACATGAAAGTATTGTCATAGAATTTAAGCCAGCAGCTAGGATTTAGCATGCATTCCATGTTACTTTCTTGGCTTCAGGACATGTTTCTAGTGCCATCATTGATATTTGCCTTGATTTTTCACTGCATTTTACTTAACTTGTCCAGGAAACTACGTCTTTCAGATGTGCCATTGTCGATAACTGAGACTAATCAACTCTTTGTGTCTTTTTAATCATTTCTTTTGGATTTTCCATGAGCTATAGACATCAAAAAGTTAACATCAAAGTCAACATATACTAATAGCGTATGGACATCTATCACACATTATTATTGCCAATACAAATGATATATAAGGTGAATTGATGCATACACACACTCACATACACATATACATACACATGAACATACAAGTACACATATATGTGCACACATTGACACATAATTCCAGATCTTTGGAACACTGAAGTAGGAGGATTGAAAATTCAAGTCTTACCTGGGCAACTTAGAGACTTACAAAAGCTCTATCTCAAAATTAAAAAAAAAAATATTGCAGTAGGAGGACGTGTGGATGTAGCTCAGTGCAAAAGCCCTGGGATCAATCACTAGCAATAATAATAATAATAAAAATTTGAAATTTCCTGACATCTTTAGAAATATTTCTTAATAAAGTTCCATACAAATTTTCCCAAAATTAAATTGATGTTTAACATGTCCTTACTAGTTTTTAATAAATTGTGTAACTAAATTTAACTTTTTCAAATTGCCCATTAGAAAACATCTAGCTGGAGGAAAAATTAAGTTAATATTCCACCTCATCTACAGAAAATAATGTAAAACATTATATTCAGAAAATCAAAAATCTATAGGTAAAATGTAAATAATACTAAATATACTTTCTATGGAAAATCACATTATTTCTTCTTTTCATTTTTGGAAATATTTGTTGGAATTTCAATACTCTTAGTAGATGAACATTGTGATTTGTTTTCATGTCTTGACTGATTTTTAAATAAAGATGACTTCCATAGTTAAATTTTTGTTATTTTCAGATTCTTTTTAAGGAGATCTCCTAAATTGTATAATCGACAGTTCCTACTAAATATGAGTTCACTCTGGATCAAAACTTGTGTTTTTCCCTAAAGATCATAGTCCCAGGTTCTACATTAAGGACGGAACCAACAAATGTTTGGAGAAATCACCAGATATTCTCAAATAATTCCCTTTCTACTTGATTTGCTGTTTCTTTAGAGAACTCTCTGATAGAAACTTCGACTTTTACTTTTTTCAGAGGTCACTAAGAACACCCCTGAAGAGTTCAGTTCCTGGAGAGGATTATAGAATCCACTTTAACAAGCACCCCAGTGCACTCATAGGCTGTACTTTAAGACCTTCTGAAGTAGACCTTCAGCCTCCCCAACAGCCCTTGTACACACTGGCATCCTCTCTTGCTTCTCTGAAGTTATTGGCTGAGACACAGATCAGGATTCTGAGGAGGTAACACATCTTTAAGGTCCTGACTTCCAAAAAAGTTCACGCATAGCTTCTCTGTATTCATGACAATAACCCCACCACGAAAGTGACCCCATCTCACAGTCTGGCTGGCCTCTCTGTCCCATAAAACACAAATCCTAGGTTTCTTGTCCTGATTTGATAGTCTTAATGTACTATATATGTATGTTCTGCACTGGTATTTGGCACTTTCCCTAGATGATCCATAAGGGTATGTTGTGCCACTCATTTTTAAGAACAACAAAAATTGAAGCAGTCCAAAACATTTTTTTTCTTTATTCCTTACAGAATGTTTATACTCCAAGCATGAAAATCAAGATTCTTTTTTACCTGGCTGTAGCTACCTGTCCTTCTGGACTTCATTTTACAAGATAATGGTAAGAATGATACAGCAATTGTACCATCATGATAGTGTTTGGGAGTGCAGGACCTGGGAAATGCTCATTTCATGGCTAGGTTAAGAATAATACTTATATCTGATAATTCTCAGAATTCCAGGTAATGAAAATTCTATATATTTTCTCCTTTAATAGCCTATTTGATAACCTAAATATATCATAATCCATTAGGGTACCAGCTAATTCCCTTGGTTTCTGTTCTAACCACAGCAATTAGAAAAGGATACTGCACTGCATACAAGATCTGTTTATTGAATCAAAACTATGGTTACTTAGGCACAGTTCCGAGTGTATCTGTTAAGAGTTCTCAAAATACTGTTTATAGCTAACACAATGCCTCCCATAGGAGTGAATGGCAATGAGTGAATGAATAGTCACTAATCATATACTAGGGAGGGCCAGGCGTGGTGGCACAGACCTGCAATTCCAGCACTTGGGAGGCTGAGCCAGGAGGATAGCTGTGAGTTAGAGGTCAGTTTGAGTGACATAGCAAGACACTGTCTAAAAAAAAAATCATATATTAGGGAAATTATCAGTCAGATTCAGTGGTACATGTCTATAATTCCAGCAACTTGGAAGGCTGAAGCAGTAGATCACAAAAGGCCTGGAGAATTTAGCAAGATCTTGTCACAATTCCAGTTTTTTAAAGATGACTTTTGATATAACTTGGTAGTGGAGTACTTCCTACCAGCCAAAAGCCCTGGATTCAATCCCCAGTATCACATATACAAAAAAGAAAGCTACTGCTATTTTCATCTCTTTAATCTAAGTATCTCACAATACACAGAATAATAGCAATGCTAAAATAATAATAAACTTACATAGTATTTTCTCTGAGAAAGGATATACTAAACATTTTTAAGTATATTATCTTAAAATGGAAGAATTTCTTGCCTCTATTTTAAAAGTGAAATCAGCATTTAAGGAAGGTAGTTAAATTACTTAACATTATCCAATTAATGAGGAGCAGAGCCAATATTTGGACACCATTTTGACTGGCTGTAAAGTCAGTATATCTTATGACTATGTCACAACTTGTTTTTCATCTAAGCAAAAAATCAGAGCACTTTGTTTATCATGTGATTTTGATTTGTTCTTTTGTTTCTTTTCTTAAAAAATATCTGATTTTGTATGCACCAGATATTGTTCCCATTGCACTTTCTGAAAACTTGTTAAGGATTCTCTGCAGTTAATTTTTATTTTCATCTCTCTTTCTGTCCATCTCCATCCTTCTGACACCAGCAGAGTTACATCTTTCTTGCAGCTTCCAGTCTCAAGTACCACTGAGTAAGGTTCTCAGCTCCACAGGCCGACAAACTAACCTTGGCATAATGAATGACCCGCAGCTTCAGGATGCCTCTGGAATGCCAAATGGCCACAGTTCTGTGCCTCTGGAATGTATAATGGCCCCAGCATTAGCCAGGTGACCCACAGCTGCATGCCACCAGAATGAGAAATAGATTCCAGCTCCTAGAATACCAAGTGTCTTCTCAAGAAAAAAGACAAGGAGAAAAGCAGTGGATAAGCCTTCTTACTGGGGAAGAAGAACAGGTAGTGACTGACTTTTTTACCATGAGGTAACTCTGTTAACACCGACAACACCTGGATGAGTGGGGTAATCTCTTTGAACTGTCCACTGAAAAAAATCCCACTCTCCCCTAATTACATAAACAGATCAATCTCCATGCTGACAAATGTTTCCTGTGCTCTGACTATAAGAAACTGAATTTTTGTTTCCAAATTCATTTTCCCAGTGCATTTATTAGGACTTACAAAGCTTTATAATCTCTTTGGACGGTGTAGGCAGCTACAAAGTGCTGTGCGGAGTGTGCAGTTCCCTGTGAGGAAGCCTGAACCCATCACGGAATTTGCCTACAAAGGAGGAAAAAAAAAAAACGGTACAGGGATATTTGCATCAATCTTACCTAGTAACTGGGGTTTTAATGAATCTTACTTTCTTCTATTTCATCTTGTTCTCTGCAGTGTCATTCCTCTGTGACTATTTCTTTTTCCCCCCTCTCTCTCTTTGCCATTACATTTCAATGCATTAGATTTAAAAAGGAGATTTGCAATCTGAGTATTAAAACTCCAGGGCACTACATCTCCAAAATCTATAAGACGATAAGAAGATAAGAGGCCAACCCCTCTGAAAGCTTCTCTCTGGGTGTCTGTGGAACTGGTAGGCTCGCCTACAATACCCCCAAGTCAAAGCAATCTGCTCGCCTCCCCCAACCCTAACACAGACAGATAAACTTAGCATTAAAATTCCCTACACTTTGGCAAATGAGTACCCAGGAGGCCGCTGACTCAATCAGGGCTTGTTTTACTTACAGTGTGGTACTGAGAAAGGCTATAAACTCCAGCCTGACACATCCATAATGCTCATTTCAATATGCTTTCCCTGTGTGCGGGCTTGCTGATGAACTTTCATATTCGGCCAACAAAATATAACAAACATATTAACGACATGTGGTAAATCACTACTAGATATGCTGGGTCCTGATGATGGAAATAGTTATGGATAAATTATATTGTTTGGCTGCCTGATACCACTTTGGGGGCCCAGAATGACGCAGTATCTCAGGGAGATTCTGGCACTGCAGGAAGGGGAGGGGAAGTATAGAGACACAGGATACCCAAGGTGTTGGAAATCTGAGACTACTGAATTTTGGAGCAAGAAGAGAGAGTAGACATCATTTTGTTAAACTTATTAATCTTGTGTATATTAAAATCAGGGTTTAGAGAAAGTGTGAGGTGCCAAGTGCTGAATAGCACGTATGTAATTCCTGAGTCACAGTTGAGTGGCCTTCTGGTTGGTGTATTTGATTTGTACCTGAAACTGTCTTCAGAGAACATTAGGAATGAAAGAATGAAAGGAATCTTCCTGTAACTCAAATCAGGTGTGTATCTCTGTAGCCATCAGTAGCACAATGCATCTCTGGGCTGCAGCCATCGCAATACATTGCTGGGGTTGAATTTTACTCTAGCTCTTGTAGTTGGTTTTCTATTGGGTGCATTAAGGATAAGTTTACAGGATAAATTGTGAGAGGATAGTATATTTTCTTTGGTACAAGCCAAAAGGACAAATGTAAGTTCTAGAAAATTCTAATAGGCTGCTAATGACCCACTGTCAATTTAAAATAGAGATTCTTTGTTTTATGGAGTAAGTATGACCCATAAGACTATATATGGACAGACTTCAATGCATTTAATTATAAAAATATTCTAAGTTGGGTATAAATCAGAATTTCATTCATTTCCTCTTTCTTGCTTTCCCCCATTCTGTCTTTCCTTCTTCCTTTCCTTCAGTACTTCTTTTTCCTTCCTTCCTTCCTTCCTCCTTTCCTTCATTATATTTCCTCCCTTCCAACAAATATCTTCTTACAAGTAGGCACTCTGCAAGCCCTGGGAATATAAAAAAACAGATGTGATTCTCAACATTTTCTTCAGGAAAGTTAATTAATTGTAACACGGTGTGAAACATCCAAATGATGGGAAAGTCAAGGTCATTATGTGATCCCAGGAGAGGCTATCTAGTACAGCCTAGGAGGAAGCGAGAACAAAGTAAGATTCTCCAAGAAAATGATTTCTAAAATGCATGTGAAGAAGAGGCAGAAACAAATCACATTGAGGGCTAAAGTGGGATTAGGAGAAGGTAGTCTAAGAAGAAAGTACCAGAGTTGAAAAAGAACGAAGTACAGTGAATATCAATGGTGGATTTGAAATAAGGAAGTGCTTATAAAATCAGAGAGTTAGAAGGGGTGGGGAAAGGTATAAGATGAATTCCTATAAAGGACTGTGAGCAAAGGCAATTATGAATCATTGAAGGAAGTAGTATGGCAGACTTTACCTTTTGGTGAAAAAAATGACCTGACCATAAAAAGATAGATACTGAAAATTGCAATGTTTAATTTATTTCGTTGTATTTAAAGATGAATAAATACATATACCAATTATAAAATGGCTTCTGCAATTTTGAGGGGGAGCAGTAAGCCTCAAAACCCAAAATACCTCCTTCTCAGTTTCAGTGTAAGGAGAACGTTGTGTGCACAGTAAAACAGAAGGAGGGAGATGTCATGGCTTGTATCTAGGTGGCCCCCCTCAAGCCTCATGTAGTCATGGAAGCCGCTGAATTTAGCGTTTGTGATTGATTCCTTGTCTAGCGTTGGGATTGGTGGTGTGAGTTCTGCACCTGCCCAGGGGCAGAGCTGACATACAATGTAAGGTCCAGAAGGAGGCTGTTTTCTTCTCTTTTGCATGGTTCACTCTTGCTGCTTGCTGCCACCATGAACAGCTGCCCCCTCAGCCCTGCCACCCTGCCTTGGAACCAACTGAGTATGGACTGAAACCCCCAAAACTGTAAGAAATAAACCTCACCTTCCTTCACTTTGGGTATCAGGTATTTTGTCTCAACAATGAGAGAAAAGTAACCAAGACAGGAGATTTTCATGAGAATCATTTTTCACACAGTAGTTTCATACTGTATATTTGGGATTACTGACATTCATTTTACACCAATTAAACACTAAATGCAGAACTTTGTGCTATCCCCAATCTCTTACTTCATAAAGTTTTTATCTTTCAGGAAGAAAATAATTAATAAGAACTCCAGAGAAAAAGTGTAAATGATGTACATTTTCAGCAGAGCCAAAATGACTCGGAAACCTACAGAGACAAAGAATGCCTTGTTAATATCTAAATTGTAAGTAATGTGGATCTTTAAAATAGCCAGAAATGTTAGAATGGATGTGAAATCTCAGGACGAAATGAAAGAACTGGATCATTAACTGGACTAGAAAGTATCCACTACCCACTTAAGGACTAAGAAAGAGTGATATATAATGCTATTCATTTAGAAATAAGCATTTTATAAATGTTACAATTCTTCCAAAGTTTGTCATTAGGCTAGCTTCATTGGCTAGTATTAGTTGAGGTTTAAGTTAGCTTCAATGTGAATAGAGTAAGTTAAAAGAGTTATACATTTGATGTTGGGTCAGAAATAAGTAAAAAAGAAGAAACCATTGCATTCAGAGATGTAATTACAGTATCATAATGGAAAAAAGATTTCTGAAAGTAACTCATAGTTGATTAAAAGCTTCTTTTACAATTACTTTTCAAATATAAGTGGTTTTACTGATGGCATGTTTATCAGTTATTGACAGTCTCATTTCTCAAGTTGAGTATGTTTACAAACCACCTACTATGTGATTGATATGTAAATTAAACTCTGAAGATAAATAATATTCTCCATTTCTTGGATTTTTCAACCTAATGAGATAGACAGATGATAAAAGTACACAATAAATAATGTTATTACAGACTGTGCCAGGAAGACAGAGAAAGAGAGAGAGAGAGAGCTAGAACAGAGATGGAAAGCAGAGAGTGGACACGTGCCAGAAATAAAAACACAAATTTCATATGTCTAAATGGGTGGAGTTGCTATATTCTGAGGATATCACTCCATTTATGCTGAGGTCCTTCCCAAGAGCTATTCCCATTCAGTAACAGAGCTTGATCAGGATTACAAGGCAGCTCCTCTTTTAGGAGATATTTAAATATGCTGACACGTGACTTTGGGCTGAAAAATTACCTATGGCCCTCCAGAACTTTGTAATACATCTTAAGAAGTTTTACCTTATTGTTTTTTCTTTCTTTATCTCCAAGCACAGAACTGCATTGTTCTTGTCTGATAGCTCTCCAACTTCTTTCACATGCATTTTCCCAGTGTATCAATCCCTTTCCTGTTGCTATGACACAACACATGACACCCACATCTCAAAGGAAGCAAGGGTTAATTTTGCTCACAGTTTCAGAGTAATCATTTGATGGTTATCTAGTCTCTAAAGCAGAAATACCATGGCAGAAGGGTGTGAAAATGCATAGGTGCTTAGTCTATGGCACTCACAAAGCAGAACAGTGGAACACCACTAGAGAAGAAGGGGCAAAGACTAAATACAGTGTCCAGGATCACAGCTCCATGACACACCCAGACATATCAGAAGTGTATTCACCAAATCCCTGGGTACCTCCAAATCCAGTCCAGCTGACACAGTATAGCTTCACAATCACATTTTAATAACTTTCTTGCTTATGTATGATTTTGCATCTTATTCTTGAAGGTTCAGACTATAATACAGGAAAAGATGGGCACAAGATCGCCTAAAAAGATGATGATTAAATGAAAATCTGAATGATACTAAAGGTTCACACAAAAATTCAAGCAGAGGGTAGAGTTAGTACAAAGGCCATAAGCAAAGAGGTTCAAGTGACTGCAAGCAAACCTGTGTGTCTGGAGAACAGAGGGAGTGGGGAGAACGATACCAGATGAAAGTAATTGTAACAGGTGTCTGTGGACAGCAGAATATAGCATCTCCATTCCTAGTGAGAAAGCATGGAAAATCTACCTGACAGCAAACACTTTGCCTTGGAGTCAAATAACTATTCTTATTTATTCTAAACTATGGAGTTCTAAAAATTTACAAATTATAAATCTGAACCAAACAAATGAGAAGTGACTGAGAAATGTTAAGAACACTTGCAGTAGAGAGTCTGTGGTCAAGTTTGAGGTTGGAGCTCTTGAAAGCAGCTGGAGGGAGTCCCAGGGTATTTTGCATTCATCATCTCTCTTCTGACCAACCGCATCCCTCTATTCATTAATTGCAAAGCACAGTTTCATCTCGTAGGTTGTAATTCTCCAGCTAGGACCTGAATGGAGCTGTCCCACTCCATCCGCTGCAGCCTGTCATTTATTTAGCCTTTGATTAATACCAGAAATCAGAGGCTGGCACAATCATAAGAAGAAGCTATAATTTCCAAGACTCTATGTACATCACAATGTAGATAAATAAGCAGGAAATCTGTTTCCTCTTCTGCATGTTTCGGGTGTTGATTGAGCATCAGATGTGTATGCTGGAGGATCAGTCAGGGAAATGAAGTGTAATAGGATATGTGTCTGCAAATCTATATTTGCATATACTCAAGACTCTTTATATTTTTGCAGTAGGAGAACATCTTCCATATTTTATATTCAAGACTCGGTTACTACTTCTGTGAAATGAAGCAGTCATGCCAGACACACTTGTCTCACAACAGAATTTTGGGGTTAGCTAGTGGAGTTTAAATAAGAAATTAAATATCAAATACTCACTGTCTCCCCTGGCCTAAGGCCAGAAGACAGATTTGTCCATTCTCACTCATTTTCATACCTATTCCTGTCCATAGTTGAATTCTGTCTTTGCTATTCTCTTTTTTTGTGTGGTATTAATTCTAGTATCACTGTGAATTTGGATTCACTTAATTCATAGTATCATAGTGAATTTGCATTTCAGTAGACTAAAATTTATGCAGAACAGGTGATGGAAGGACTGCGATAAGAAGGTGATAGTGTCTATGAGGACTAGAGGAAAAGATATTCACTTTGACCTTCTTTATGGTCCACCAAGAAATGTTTTAAATTGCATACTTATTTGTTATTGCTGTCTGGTATTTCTTTGAATGGAATGCTACACTAAAATTGTGTCGTGTCAATTTTTGTTTTATGGGTTATATATAAAAGTACAGAGTAGGTGGGGAATTATTTAATGTTATAAGAATAGTAGCCATTTTTGTGTTGGGGAGTTAGTATGTTTGATGGTAAATTTTAATTTTGGAGATAGTAAATTTAAATACATTTTTAACCTTTTTGGCAGGTTAAGTCTATCACTTAATCATTTATATTCTCATGGAAGAGAAAA
>RJWT010047823.1:0-11239 GCA_004365215.1 Cuniculus paca | reverse complement strand
TGGATATCTCTTTGAATCTGTTTCATACATTCTAAATCTCTCTTATGCTGTTCATTCATGGTTTCCCTCATTTTCCTATGCTCCTCTATTTTTTTATCTGTGTCTTCTTTAGAGATGCTTAGTATTTCTTTTATTATGGTTTTCATTTCTTGTTTTACCTGGGATAGAATTTCTGTTCTAATTTCTCTTATAGCTTCATGAAGTTGTTTCTTCACTTCAATTGACATCACTTCAGTCATTTCAGGTGTGCAATTCTCAATCTCCATGTTTTCTGCTTGTGGAACTGCACTGCTTGGGTTGGACCCCAGAGATTGCCCTCTCCCTCTTCGTCTTGGCATATTCCTGATTTCTTCCACACACCTGAGTAGTGTGGTCCCATGCACACCAGCACTGGCCACAATTTCTCTGAAGCTAGACTGTTTGTCTTTTCTGGCCAGTGCTGGCTATGTACATCTGACGTTGGGCACCTGTGTCTCTGCACTGAGCTGGGTACCAAGCCACCTGGAATTTGCATGGGAGCAGACCTGGTCAGGCCCTGTGAATCTAAGCTGTTTAGGAACCTACCAGATGGTGTCTGAAATGCACACGGGAGTGGATCTCGGTCTAATCAGCTTCTGCAGGTCTGCCCACAACCTGGAGCTCCCGAATGATTGGTTTTTCTGGCCTCAGTCCAAGCAACTTCCACGGGTCCACCCACAACCTGGCACTGCCAGCAGAATTGGTTAGCAGTCTTGGCCCCGGGCATAACCTGCCATACTCCGAGATGGTGCCTGGCTGATCACTCTCTCCTGTCAGGGGGATGGAGTTTCAAGCACTCACCACCAGCCAGTGCAGATCTCCACATCTGCCACTCTCCTTCACCCCCACACCTCTGTGCAGAGACCTCTGGGGTCGACTGCAGCTGTGACCGCGACTGCAAATGCACGTGTCCAGGCTTAGCAGCTCTTCTGGCAGGGTGAATCCGGCTCCAGGCTAAGGCGCTGCCAGCCACCACCTTCTTCTTTGTTTAAATTCTTTTTATTCTCTTTGTGGGCTTCAATTCATATTTTAGATTCTTCCTGGGTCCAGGGAACCCACTTCCTTCCTTCTTGTCCTCTCCATGATGTTATATTCCAGCATCTGAACTGTTTCTCTCAGAGAGACTGTTTACTCTGCTGCTTACTGTTCCACCATCTTTCTCTGGTTTCCCTGAGAAACTACTTTGAAGACAACAGTACACAATACATTAACTATGGTGAATTTCTTATGCTGTTTTGAAACTCTGTATCATTGTTTGTATTTTTGCTTACTTTTCTCTCAGCAAAATAATATAATAAAAAAGATTATTAGTTAATAAATCAAAATTTCTGACTATTCTACTGAACTCTGTTTTCATAGTTCTTTATTTGATTTTTAGGCTTTTTCAGGGTAAACAGTTTTATCTCCTTAATCTATGTACTACATATTTCTTTATTCTTATCTTATTGTGTTGTTTAACACTTCAAATACAAAGTTGAATATTAACCACATTGTGGTGGATGGTCTTGTCTTGCCTATCTTATTTCTAATTTTAATGAAATTGGTTTTTATTCCAGAGTTAGATGTCTTCCTCTTTTTTAGTAGATATTCTTTATCAAGCTAAGGAAATTTCTATTTCTGGCCTGCTAAGAGGTTTTATCACCCATGCAAGCTGAACTTTACAACTTACTGACATTTGCCTTAAGTTATGTTTTTCTCCATATATATTCAAACATATGAACAGATACACATGTATGTGTTGGGTGGGTTGTTAATTATATTTAAATATTATCTAATGTTTATTATCTGTGTATTCCTAGAAATAAAACTACTAAATCATTACATTTTAAATCTATGTTCATAGTGAATATTTTTTACAGATTGCTTTTCTTCTGAAGTCCTTGTTCTATCGTAGCATTAAGTTAACTGTGTGAGTGAGATAACTTTTTGTCTTATGTGCTTCTTGCGGTTTATTTAGTACATGCATTCTCTATTTCTTAAATGTTTTCTAGATTTTTATGCTAAAGTCATCTGTGCCTGATTATTTGAGATTCATGTTACCAACTTTTCAATTTCTTCTGTATTTAATGTACTATATAATATTTTAAATTTTCCTTTAGTCCACTTACATCATATATATTTTGTATTTTTTTCTACACAATACAAATTAAATTATGTAATATCCAGGTGTTGTTGTTGTTGATCAGTACTTTAAAGATTTTTTTGCTGTCCATTTATTTTATTTTTTATGGAAAAAAAGTAAAACAAAATTTCATAAGAAAATAATAGGACTATAACAATAGTTAATACACTGAGTATTGTAAACTTGAAAGTAGTTCATCAGAGTACAAGCTACATGCATATGAAATCCTCCAAATGATATTAGCACAAACTTTTCTTTTCAACAAACTAAGAGAAACTAGTAGTATAACTAAATTTGTACTTTGTTGTTCTATTTTTCCCTTCTTTCATTTCTCCTTTTCCCCCATCCTAGGTCCTTTTACCTTTTGAACAATGTATATTTATTTGTCATTTGTATTTGTCCATCTGAAAAGTGGCTCAGAGCTGCAACTGCTATGCTGCTCCAGGGTGGCTGGGCGGAGCCCAGGAAGAACCCCACGGAGATTCCAAAGATCCCGGGCTGATGATGGAATTGGCGCAGGTCCCTACTGGTCTGCTTGGGAGGTCCCAAGCTGCATGGCTAGGTGAAATTTACTGTGCACACCTTCAACTCTCACCAGGCCCAGCAGATTCCCATTTTTGGATTGGGTCTTTAAATTTAAGGGCCTGATATTTTTCAATTTTTGTGTGCTCTACATATAACTTCGTTGACTGAGGGACAGTTGGCTAAAATTTTTTTGCACTCTTTGGGTTGTCTTTCATTCTGTTGGTGATTTCTTTTGATGTGCAAAATCTTTTTAATAAAATGAGATCCCAGTTGTTGATTCAAGTATGTCCCATGCAATCTGGTGTTTGTTCATGAACTCTCTGCCTACACCTATGTTTTCAAATTTTCTACTTATTTTATCTTGTGAATTTAGTGTTTCTGTTTTAATATTTAGATCTTTGATCCATTTTTATTTTAGTGTAATGCATGGTTATAGACATGGGTCTAATTTTAGTGTTCAGCATGTGGAAAGCTGCTTTTTCCAGCACATTTATTAGAGAGGCTATCTTTCTTCTAGTGAATATATTTGGCCCCTTTGTCAAAGGTACTGAGTATGTTTGGAGTTGTGTCTGCATCTTCTAATCTGTTCCACTGATCCTCAGGTCTGGTTTTTTATTTTTCAGTGCCATGCTGATTTTATCTCAGTAGCTTTGTAGTATAATTTCAAGTCTGGCATTGTGATGCCCTCTACCTAAGTGTTGCCCAGAATTTTTTCTGCTATTCTAGGTCTCTCCTGTTTCTGACTGAATTTTAGGAATGTTTTCTCTAGTTCTGCAAGGTAGGCTAATGGTATTTTGATAAAGATTGCATTAAATCTGTATAATATTTTCACTATGTTGTTTCTTCCTGTCCATGAGCAAAGGATATCTTTCCATTTTCTGATATCCTTTTCTATCTCATTTTTTCAGAAAACTGTAATTTTCAATGTATAGATCTTTTATTTCCCTTGTTAGACTGATTCCTAAGTATTTCTCTCTTTTTTGAATGCTATTGTGAAGGGTGTAGTTTCTCTAATTTCTCTTATGGTGAATTTGTTTTTTGTGTGCAGGAAAGTGATTGATTTTTGTGTTGACTTTGTATCCAGCTACACAACTGAATTTGGTTATTAAATCTAGAAGTCTTTTGATAGAATTTTTTAGGTCTTCTTTATAGAATAACATGTCATCCACAAATAATGTAGATCTTGCATATTTTCTTAGAAAAAAATTTACTTGATTCATATTTTTCAGATTTTCCTTTTATTATAGGGTCTGCATTGAACATGTTATGATACTGATCATTCATTTCTAAATAACTTGAAAACTACTTTGATTTCCTTTTTATGCAAAAATTAGCTTCAAAGTATCTTTGTTGTTTGTTTTAAACCACTTTATTTAGGTATGATTGACCTAAAAAGTCTGTGCATATTTAACATTTATACTTGCTAAGTTTGGAGATATGTATATATCCATGAAATATCACTACAGTTAATGCCATAACCACATTCATCTGGTGCTTATTTTTAACTCTTTTGTGTATGTGTTCTGACTGTATTGCACTGTAGTTAGTAAAAGTAATATGTTTGGTTCTTGCTTGGGAAATTTGCTGACATTTTCTTCTTGGCACATTTTCCAAGATTCTAATTAAATTGGTCCTGAAGTTAGACCAGTGAATCTTTTCTTTCAACAAGTGTCACTACTAGATTCAGACAATTCAGGTAGCACATAGAAAAATAATGCTCCATAGAAGACATGGATTCTTCTTTCCCAAAGTCTTAACAGAGAAGAAATACAATATTAGTTAGCCCTGGTCCAAAGATCATGCCTCTTGCTCCACCTGGAACCAATGCCTTGTTGCATTTCTATTCAGCTATATGATGTTAAGTGAGTTACTTAATCTTTCTGAATCTTGTCAAGATTACAAGAAATGAGAAAGGCAACTGGGGAAAAACAGCATTTAATCAGTAATTTCTTCTGAGACCTCTAGTAGCTCCACTCAGCTAGGAAAGTTTGTCTAGAGCAAACTATTGGTAAGGTGAATGAGCTGGTGCGGGTTATATAGACATCATAGCCTTCCTCATTTCTCTGCCTCTGCTACTGCTTTTTATCCAGATGGGGTGATGGAAGCACTGCATAGTGATGTATTGCCAAGCCTACTATCCTTTGCATTTTTTGACTTCTCATATTGGACTAAATCTCCTTAAATACCTTGGGTTACAGGTCAGGGTGATGAGTTCTAGGTATGTTCTACACTAGGAATGAGAGCAAAAGAAGGCAGAAAACATGGAAATCATAGTACCTGTGCTTCTCCTGAACAGCAGTCTTCAGTGGGGAAAAGATTCTATCTGAGAAATCTGAAACTAACTCAGAAATTCCAGGGCTCTTTGCCAGTGAACGAGTTTCCCTAGAGATCCTAGAACTTTACTGATCTGCTTAAACTCCTACAATCTCACCAAATTAAGACAGACTTCAAGAAGGGATTGATCACGTATCAAGTTCCCCATGAATGATTAGTGAGAAGTAGCCTCTTACTCTCTAAGAGCCCACGGAATGGATGTACTGCTACCTGTGTGTGGGCGCATGTGTGTATGCACACACATGTCTCCGTGCATACAAAGAACTGGGAGCTCACAACCCTATAAATAAGGTATTGGTTTGCAGCAGAACTCATTGTACCCTTTGCTCTGGACCAGAGATCAGATCGGCCAGTGTTCTCGCCAGCATTTGCTAAGGCCCACAGTCAAGGTTAGTGAATTTGCTCACTCCTTCAGTGAAAGCTGACCCAGCCGCTGTGAACTTCCTGAGATGAATCCTCCCTGATTCCTGTTTTCGGATCACACCAGCACTCTGCCTACAGTGGGTATAGAGGAGATGTCATAGATCTTGACTCTGTTAACCTCTACCAGTTTTTTCCTCTTCAGGTACCTGTCTCTGGTGTTCCAACTCTGTATAGTCACTTCTTCCCCTGTATTTTAAAAATATTATCTCATCCCCTTACCTTTGTGATACTGATTATTTACTATCAATATAACTTCTCAACAGAACATAAACGGCACTATTGTTTTCATTAAGCACATTATTTCTAAGACTGCCAAAAAGAGCCAATCTAACACTCAGTCTTGCTATCATCAACAACAAAAACCTTCTGTATAAGTCTTCCAAACTCACCTTGTATAAAAACCAAACCCTTAACGTTCAGGGTCAAATTCTATGTGTAAATTTACCGGTCATTTTTCAAATTATGTTTATCTCTGTCCCAAGGTATATTAGGGGAGTGTTATTTTTGTTTGTTTTTCCAAATTATCTAAAACACTTTCCAGGATATTTATTGTTTAGATAAAAACCAATTTTCTGGTTTGTTTTATTTTTGGTTTATGTGTAATTTAGATTCAGACTCTGGTGGGAAGGTGATGAATAACTATCAAGTATTTTAGTGGAAAAAATAGTGAAAATAAGAATCAGCTAATCTAAGGAAAATTGATTGAAAGAAAGACCTACTATAAGGTTATCTCTGCTGTCTCCCACTCGCATGGATCCTAGAGAAATTTTCTTGTGAATAGAGTTTGTTCTTTCATCTTCTCCATAGTAGTAAAACATTGGCATGGCAAGCAAGAGCCCTCACACCAGTCAGACAATCATTAAATGTGAAGCATAGTTTGGGGCCTTGCACAGCAGAGATAAAAAAACATTTACATAGGATCTAACTACAAGAGGGTAGAAATGAGAATGGATGGACAAAAGGGAAAGAAACCACATTTACCTTGAGAAAGGTCTAGCTAACACAATAGAAAATATTATTAAAATTTAGCAAATATTAAATTTACTACCACATAGCAAAGAAAAGGTTAAGCATAAATCTTAATCTTTACTGATGCCAGTACAAAATAAATGTACCAGAAGAGATACAGTTTGATCCTGCCAGGCATTTGACAGCGGCATCACTTCTAGTTCCAAAAACAATCTCAAAAGTTTCTTAAATACTACTCCCACTGTGGGGTAACAGAGGCAACTAAGTATCCTGAAACTAATCTTCCTATTAGCCTAGTGATTAATTGTCACCATGATAAGTTCACCTAAAATTCACATTTATTGACTTTTAACATTTTGTGTGTAATTAGAATGTTTTGGCCCTATTTTTGCAACTGCTTGTCTTTATTTCTTTTAATTTAAATATTTAAAGAAATCATCTCACAATATAACTGAAGTTTTTATATTTGTTATTAAATATGATGCATTATGGTTGACTATAACATAACTTTAAAGCTTCTGCATCTTTTCACACATCTTTTTCTACATTAAAAGTGCATAAATGTACAAATGAAAAGAATACTAAGGTTTTTAAAAGTAGAAGAGGGAGAAGACGTATGAAGTACATTTAAAAGTAGAAGAGTAGAAGTAGAAGTTTAAAAGTAGAAGACATATTTTTTAATATGTCTTTCACACTCAACCATTTATAAGCGGCCACTCAACATTTTGGTGAATTTCTTTCCAATCTTTTATCAATGCAAAGGAAGTTTCTTTTTAATTAATGTTGGCATGAATATACTAAATATATTGGTATATTTTAGCATCTTTATAGAGTTTATAATGTAATTAAATAACTGCATAACATTTTACTAATTTAATTTTGTATTACAGTTGACTATTCTTCTATTATAGTTCCTAAATTTTACCATCATAAATAATACTATAATGAACAATTCTGTGTATAAAGCTTTTTCTCAACTGGTAATTTGGATTTTAGAGCAAATTTTTAAAAATGGATGAATCTATTCAGTTATCAAATTTCTGTAGCTCCACCATATGCCAGGAACTATTCCAAGAACTTCATGAGAATTATCAATTTACCCCTCCTAATAATCCAGCAATTAGGCTCTAGTATTATTCTCATTTTAGAGAAAAGAAAAGTGAAATATGGTAACTGATTTCTTGTCTAGTTGGTAAGTAGAGGAACTTGGACTCCCTGGATTATAAAGGAACTTGCATTAAAAGGAATGAACACTTTGCAAATTTTTGACGCACATTGCCAAACTTCTTTCTATCCAATAATAGAGCATTAGCGCTGATGTTATAATTTTCCATTTTTTAAAACATTAATGGAGGCCAGGAGTGGTGGTGCACACCTGTAATCACAGCACGCGAGAGGCAGAGGCAAGAGGTTGACTGCAAGTCTGAGGCCAACCTGGGCTACATAGTGAGACCCTGTCTCAAAAAAAAAAAAAAACAACTTTAATGGATCATATCAGAAATTATGTTTAGTTGTTTTAAAACTATTATTTGGTCACTAGTGAGTTGGAATACTTTTGAATGGGTTTCCTTTTCTGTGAATTGAACTTTTTACATAATAAACTTAATACACTGTTGCCTTTTTTCTAATCAATTTCTTGTTTAAAATAAGTTGGATGATTTTTTTAAACATACAAAGGACTTACAGGCTCCATTTCATTCTTTGTTCTTGGACCATTCTGACCTGAAAGGAGACTTGACGCACTGAAATCTTTCCTATTTCTGGAGACCACAGAAAAGACTTTTCATCACTCCTTGGTCAGTCATATAGATATTTTCAAAATCAGTGGTGCATTCCTTTGCCTAACCCAATACCCTTGTCGCATGTACCTCCATTTCCTACTGTTCTGTCTTGTGAGGTATGGAAGAACAGCTGGTCACAATATTTGACTGGAGATGTTTTCTGGGATGCTTTTAACTCTCTTAAATCTCTTGTTTCAGTATTTTTTTGATTCAATCTTTCCCATTCCCTATATTATAATGCTTCATTTCAGGGATGATTTGATCAACTTATTGGCCAGTGATGTTACATACACTGAAATTTTAAAAGGCAAAATGTATTTATTTATTTAGTTGTTCTTATTAAACTCGATGACTTGAAGTGATTTCTTTTTTGTTTTTGTTTTCTTTACTATTTCTGGAAACCTTAAAGTTAATGAAATGATAAGGATACCAAACAAGGGTAAAAGAGTCCACAAATATTTAGCCCATGGAAAAAAGGCTAAAATGATTAACGTGTCTCTTCAGATCTCAAAGACCTCTGCCCACTGACCATAATAAATTATTCATTATTATGGATTCTGCCCACTGACCATAATAAATTATTCATTATTATGGATCAAAGAATGATAATAGAACTACATATGAGGTTGTGTGGGTTCTAATGTGTGTATGCATATGGCTGCTAGTAAACAGGACATTATTTAATGGTATAACCTATGTTAAGAGGTGGTAATTTCTCTGCTGTAGACACGTTGGTGTACTGAAAAAAAAGTTTTCTAAGGACTTAAGAGGCCTGTGCTGTTTTGCCATTTTCATTCACTAGCTGTACATCTTGGAAAAGTTGCTTTAGTTCTTTGAACTTCTGTGAATGGAGACATATGTTTCATAGGGTTTTTATGAGTTAGGTAGGATAATATATGCTTTGTAAACTATATGAGTAAATAACTTTCATTTGAGTTGATGTTCATCTAGAATGGTTTGAGGAATTTCATGTGAGAGATTATACATGTTAGTAAGAGCACCTTCTGTCTTGCAGAGAGGATCCCAACATCAGATGTCCTTCCTGACCACATCCTCAAACTCCACGAGACTGTCTCTGACCAGTTGCTATGCTTCTGTGACAGACCATGTCCAATTACAGTAGCAGAATGAGGTAAGACTTGGTTTCTGCAAATTTGTCCCATTTTGTGTATGGATCTTGACATACATAATGAGTGCCCAACTGAGGGACAGGAGGTTATTTCTATAGCCAAAATGAACCATCCAGTCAGAATTGTTTCCTTGTCACCGGTTGCTACCTAGAGAAATTTAGGTAGAAATTCTGGCCTCCTTGCAGGCTGAGGTAGAAATATGAAGACAAGAGGGAAAAAGCATTCTATCCCCAGAAGGACTAATTGTAAATAGCAATTTTGCCTATATATTTTCATTTCAGTGTTTACTGGAGCCTGTTGTACCAGATCTCGAGAGCCAACTGTCAAATTTTCAGGGATTTTGAAAACTATGTTTTAAACAGCCATTATTCTAAAATTATATCAACTTTCAGTTAAATAAGTTATACTTAAAAACAAAGGTAATAGATACTCTAAACTCATCACTTGATAATTTTGTCATGACACTTTGCTATACTCTCAAATTTATTTACATCTATCGAATTTTGTCACGACACTTTACTCTCAAGTTTATTTACATCTATTGAATCTATATAGAAATATTATAGTGACCTAACATATTTCTCTTCCCAACTAGTGGTGTTACATTAGTAATTTGAAATAGGTCATGGTGGGAGTGTTTACACCAGGAAAATTGTTAAAAATAAGGTACCATCCCAGAGCCAATTGTTAAGCACTTACTAGCACACCACAGCTTTATTGGTCTAGATGCTTCAGGCAGTACTTGTAGGGTATCAAGAAGCCTGAAGCAGTGTGGAGAGGTAGATGACAATGAAACATGGAATCAGACTTCCCAGGTTTGAATTTGAGCTTTATTACTTACTATATGACCTTGGGCAAAATACTGGTATCTGGGCAAGATTTTGCGTATCTGTAAAACAAGAATTAAAAAAAGACCTCTTACCACATAGGATTGTTGTGAAGCTTAAAAGTTACTATTTATACATATAATACATTTAGAATAAACAGAACATAACACATAGTATGCTTTCTAATTATTTTGATTTAGATAAATTTTTAAATCATGATTTATAGTTCTATTTTACTAAGAACTTTAAAAATCCAGTATTAATGTGATATTTTATCAAATACTTTTGTAACATCTATATAACTGATGAGAAGTTTTCATTTTCGATTTATTAATGTGGTGAGTTATATTAGTAAAATTCATGCTATTAGAAGAACATTTACTGCAGTGAATTTCACGTGGTGAAAATGGTATACTATTCTTTGAATGCATTGCTTAATTCTATTCTCTAACAATTTTCAACTTATTTCAACATAAGTTACCTTTTCTTTTGTTATAACTTTCTTTTGTGTACTTTTTTAGATTTTGGGCTTCATAGTTTAATGATTTTGTGAAAGTAATGAAAGAGTTTTTTCTTTTTCTATTCTTGCAGAGTGTCAGTAGCCTTGGAAAATAGCTGATTGCTATAAAATTAGAAAGAATTTGCCAATGGAATTATCAAGGCAGGAGCTTCTTTGGAATAATTCTTTATCATTTTCCTTGGGTTTGGTTGTACATTTAGAACCTCATGGAGAGCTTTTAAAAATACCGATGACTCTGTAAGGTGACAGATATGTTACTAGCTTGACTTAGCCATGTCATGGTGTAGTCATATATGAAAACATCACATTACGTACTATAAATATATACAATTACTGTCAGTTAAATTTTTAAAAACCTGATGACTGCATCTTTCCCAATCCCTTCTGTTTCAAGGGTCTGATATATGGTACAGGCACAGGGACGTGTCAACACTCTCTAAGAGACTATAATTTGAAAACAAAGCAGTATTTTTGAACTACTACATTACATTCATTTTATTTAAGATAGTAGTTGAATTTTGTGTCTTTCCTTCAATGAATTTTAATAATTTATATTAGCCCAGAAAAATATCTATTTTCAAGACTTTCAA
>RJWT010047822.1:0-11251 GCA_004365215.1 Cuniculus paca | reverse complement strand
CATGCTTATAGCAGCACAATTTGTAATTGCCAGATCTTGGAGACAACCCAAATGCCCATCAACTGAGGAATGAATAAAAAAGATGTGGTATTTTTATACAATGGAATCTACTCAGTCATAAAGAACAATAAACTCAAGGCTTTTACAGGTAAATGAATGCAACTAGAAACCATACTCATAAGTAAAATAAATCAGATTTGCATGTGTAAACACCTTATTGTCTTGCTAGTGTAAGTAACTGAAAGGGTAAATAAGATCCAAAAGTTACAAGGGAAAGAAAGTGTTCAAAGAGAAATTATATTGTTTGATCAATTTTGCTTGCCTGTATCTGGTACTCTGAGCAACTAATTTGAAGATAACAATATGCAATATAATAACCATTGTTAAATTCCTATCATCTTGATTTGAAGTCTTATATGCTTATTGTTTTTTGTTGTTGTTTTCCTTTTGTTTCTGTTTTTTTTTCTGTTTGCTTCTTGATTCTTTTGTGTTTTTTTTTTTGCTTTTTTTGCACTGTTATGGGTCATTAAGAAAAGCTACAGTGGGATATATTATGATTATACATGCTCTAATTTCTCAGAAAATTTGTTTATTGCTACCTAAAGCCTGCTGAACTAAGAAGGACACACAAACAGGAAAAGTGAGATAACCCAGTGCAGTTAATAACACAGGTCAAGAGTATGCTTGTGTTAACAGACAATGGAACACCATCATGGCTTCCCTCCTGAATCATGTGACCCTGGAGAGAGGAATGTCCCAGCTCCATGATAGAGCCTGTTCCTGTCCAGCCCTCCAGTATAAGCATTTTTGAGGATGACCCTACAGAAAGGCCTGACATCACAAGTACTGAGATCCATGCAGGCTGAAAAACTCATGACATGAAGACAACTAAATAGGACAAATAAAAGGCTTATATCCTAGTGACATGATAGGATCTCCCACAAAAACACTTGGGAATGTTTTCATACCCTTATGCTGTTTTAACTGATACAATTATAAAAACAAAAAGGGGGATATGTTGGGGACCACAAATTCACAATGGCTAATTCTGCCTACTTCTCTAAGGGGTAAAATGGAGGCCTGGGATTATCAGTAACATCCATTTGAAATTTCCCATTGACTCTTTAGGGATGAACCATCAACACCCTCTTGAGTCATCCCGGGATTATACTTGCCCACTGAGTCCATTTTTCTTGTGTTTTTTTCTCTTTAAAATAAAAGAAATGAAAAACAAATTATGCAGTTTAAAAATTTTTTAAAAATTGAAAAAAGATAAGAAGACACTAGCTTACCAATATTACCTTCAAAGATATGCCTCCTAGTGACCTAACTTCCTTCTGCTAGGCTCTACTTTCTAAATGATCCACCACCTCCAAATAGTGCTTTAGACTAGGGACCAAGACTTTAACACATGTGATTTTGGGGGACATTCGCAATCTAAACTATAATGGCCTTCAAATATATTTGTTGATGTCCTAAACCTGAGGATCTCGGGATGTGTGTGACTTTATTTAGAAATAGGATCATTGTATATGCAATTAATTAATAAAGTCACCAGAATATGGTGGGTCCTTCCTCCAATATGGAGGATATCCTCATATGAAGAATGCCATGGGAAGAGACAGAGACCCAAGGGAATGCTACCTGACAACAGAGGTAGAGATTGGAGTTTTGCAGCTGTACACCAGGGAGACCCAGAGACTGGCTGCAAAATAGTGAAACTAGGAGAGTTCCAGGAAGTATTCTCTACTGGAGTCTTTACAGGGAATATGGTTCAGCTCACCCTCAATTTTAGACCTCTAGCTTCCAGAACTGTGTGAAGACAAATTTCTCATTCTTGGCTGTGCAGTGTTTTATGCTTTGTTATTGAAGCCTTAGGAAACTTAACAAAGCCTCCCATCAACCTACATACAGCACACTTTTTACCAACACCTAGTACCACTTTTCTTTACGCCAGTCTTCTTTGGCTGGCTTCTCTTGTAAGGGCTAGACCCTGTCTGTAACCCCTGTAAGAGGTCCATAATGGGAGAAACACCACATGTTTGGCTAATTTAGTTGAATCATGATGAAACATTCTTGATGACTTGTGAGTGCTGTCCCATGGGCGTATCAGAGGTTCAGGAGAGGCTGAGGGAGGGATGTGTTTGTGACAGTGGGCCTTTCTTCACTCTCTGAGCCCCACTACACAGATGCTTGCCTCCAGAGGCTCCACTTCAGCTGCCTCCCGTCCTTCCTCTTGTGACTTACCCTTGAAGTTCTTCACCCAGTGATCATGAATCAGCACTGAAGATGATGGCCCTAGTCTTTGACCTTCCCGTGAGTGTGTACTTTATCATGAGAGTAGATGGCAGCATTGCTTCCAAGCCTTCTGACTGTCACATCCTCAGTGGAGGAGAATATATTTCTTTTTCTTCTTTTTGCTTGTATATTTGCCTCCTAAACACAAATAACAATCCAGTTGCTCCATAATTAGGTTGGATTATGGAATAATTACAACCTTGTTTGCTCTCGGTAGATTACATGGTAATTATACTTGGCATTACCATGAAGAACCAAGAAATTCCAACGATGTCATTACATGGTTATTTGTACAGTACAATACAGCAGTGTAATTATACATGCAACATTTGTTCTCCAATAGGAGAATGATTAAAACAATGCTAATGCTTCAAAGTGTTGATTAGGTGCCAACATGATATGACATTTACAATGTGAGGAGTGGGTCTGTTTTTTTAATTGTTTTTTGAAACATAGCAATATCTATCTTACCTTTTTCTGAACTCCCCTGTGACCCCTTCAATAGACTGTACTGTGGTCAAGAAGGATGAATAACCATACACCCAGCTCTTTTCCCTTATAGTTCATTCATGCTCACAGCAGTCAGTCGACTTCAAGCCCCATTAAAACCAGGGGAAGTTGGCCACTCAACACTCAGCACATCTGCTTCATCATCTTCCATGCTTTTAGAGGCTGCTTTTCTGAAAACCTTTAATGGTGAAGAGAGCAGGGGACAGTGCATCAGATATCAGAATTCCGTTTGGGATCTGCTTTCAGAGTCTGCACAGAATACTTACTCGCTTGGGGCTCCAACTTCTTGATACTTAAAATAGGGGCCTTAGACATGGGCTCAAAAGGCCCTGTAATTCTAGAACTATTTAAGTGTTCATATATTTCAGAGTTGTCTGAAAGGTAATAATCTTATAGGAAGGGACTTTTCTTTCTTTCCATTTCCATGGAACTCAACAAATAGTAGTTGGGTAGATGAAAGAATGACTTTTCTCTGGTATTAGGTATCATTAGCTTTATGAACAAATCACTTTTTAACCTCAGTGTTTCAGCATTGTCTTTGGGAAAGGGATGGCTGTGTACATGGCATAAGGGAAGGAATGGAATTTTGGAGCCCAACCACCTATATTTGAGCCTCACCATCAAAATCTTGAATATTTCTTTTTCTGGAACCTCTTTCAATCTGTTTTCTCTCTGCTATGAAGACATGAAGAGGATGATGTCTATCTTGCAGCACCATAAAGCTTGGAAGTTGTATATACAAAGCTCCAAGTGCTTTATCATACACAAACTAGAGGGTGTTCCATAAATGGTTGCTGTTTTATCTGAGCTTCAGACGTGAAATGTGCTTTCAAGGTAGGAACCATGGAGCACCAGTCACTGCAGTATTCCTTCTGAATGGGCACAGGGGGCAGTTTACAAGCTACTCTGGATGAATCAAACTTAGGACTAGAGTATAGCCACCTGTGATGCGTCTGTGACCTGGCTGGATGTCCATGCCACCACACACCAGTGTGTGCCTGCTACCTTCTACCTGCATGATGGATGGGAACACAAATCTCCAGTGCACAGATGTTAGGGAGATACCTCCCACAAGAAGAATATGAGGTAGGGAAATGCAAATCTCTCAAAGAAGCACAGAGTTGGTAAGATCCCATGGGCCACAGCCTCAGGTGCTACAGTGGGATGGGAAGAAGAGGGAGATTCAAGAGACAGAGAGACGACAGACTCCCTAATAACAAACACCAGATGGAGCTCCCTGGTCTCATCCTCCAGCTTATACGATTGGACCTGCCTTTCAACAGTCTTTCTGAGCCAGGTGTGGTGGCACATGCCTGTAATCCCAGAACTTGGGAGACTGAGGCAGGAGTATCGTTGTGAGTTCGAAACCAGCCTGGGCTACAAAGTGAGCTCAAGGCCAGCCTGAGCTACATAGTGAGATCCTGTCTCAAAGAGACAAAAATAAATAAATAAATAAATAAATAAAGATAAATAAATAAATAAATATTTTAAAAAAAACAGTCTTACTGTCAACACTTAACCTGGTTCTCCAGTATCAGACTTGAATAGTGTCACCATGTGTTCCCCTATCTGCATCAGGGCTCTAAATTGCAAGTCACACAG
Organism: Cuniculus paca; assembly: GCA_004365215.1. Lineage (NCBI taxonomy): Eukaryota > Metazoa > Chordata > Mammalia > Rodentia > Cuniculidae > Cuniculus > Cuniculus paca. The sequence goes on along the minus strand of RJWT010047822.1, from coordinate 6,841 downwards.
TCTACTCTGGTCAATGTAAGAAGAAAAGGGTGAAAAAAATGCACAAAATCACTAGAAGGACTGAAGAGGCAGATTCTAGGGAAGGCTTTCAGGAAGAATTTCCAACACTAGGTACAGATCTGACCTGCTGTAGGAGCGGTGCCCTGTGCCATCATCAGAACATTTTCACCTCTGCTTTCCTCTGGCAGCGACACAGCCATGCACTGCACCAGCAAAACAAACGGCCCACTGTGTCCATCTCATAACTCTGCTCTGAATCAAAGCCTAGTGCAGGGGGCATCAGATCAATAAAACCTAATCACGTTTGCTTCCTAAGGGCAATGGAAGCTATGAAGTGTACCATGGGGGAAACTCATGGAAAGGGAAATTATATACTCAAGGAAGAAATTAGAATTAAGGAGAATGTTCAAAAAGGTTTGGGGCTGCAACAAATGATAAATGTCTGTGCCACAAATGACAATGTCTATGACACTTCCCTGCTCATCACATTGAGTGTCTGGTGACCAGTGTCTTACATCGCAACAGTGCAGCTGGGGCATTTTCTTCTCACTCACAGGTAAAGATACATGGAAAGCATTGGTCCAGTCTGAGTTGAATGGTGCTTTATCAGTCACAAAGCCCGTCTTTAGCACACTGAGTCTGTGGAATTACTTATCAGTCATTTCTTAAAGGAAAATTCTTGATCTGACCTCATGCTACTCCTCTGTGCTTATTTTGCCCCATGCCACTGAGTGGTGAGGGCACGGTGACAGCAACCTGTGAAAGGGACATTCTTGGTATGCCAGGGACAAACTGGGCTAAACCATACTTGATGACAGACTGTATCATTTAAGAGCTGGTCTTGTTAGCGCACATCATACACTGCTGCTCTGGACAACAATGGAAGAAATACAGTCGTTAAAATTTAATTATGAAGAAAAGAGGTTCATTATTAGTTGTCATTCCTCGTTCTTTCTAATTATGCTCACTGCATGATAAAATGAAGGAATACATTTCACTTGCATTTTTCTGACCTATGGCTGATGGAGAAGAATGGCATATTCAGATTCTCATTCCTTTCTTGTCTGTGATGCCCCTCTTTACTCTCAGCTAACCTAGCCAGGGAGATGGGAAGATTTGGAAGTCAGTCCCTGGTCTTCAGTCCTGCCTGTCACTTTCCAGAAGCCAAGTCATTTGTCAGACTTGTCTTGCCTCCCCTCACACTTTTACTTCTTTGTTTTAAGTCAAGGTCCGGTTATGTTTCCCAGGACAGCCTCAAATTCCTGGACTCAAATGTTACTCCTACCTCAGCCTCTCAAGTAGCTGGGAGTACAGGCAGGTGCCATAGTGCTCAGTTTGTTCTCCCTTGGTGAAACAGAACTAAAACTTTCCACCTGGGATTCTGTAAGAATGACGTTACCTAAAGCAGCATCCTAGTTTTAGGTGCATGAGGGGTGCTTTGGCATGTGACAGCTACTTTTTTTTGTAATATTATGACATATTATCAGTCCCAGGCTCAAATACAAGGTTAAGACGGATCATATAAGTAGTAATAAATCCCTGCAATCTCTCTCAACAAAGAGGTGGGGAGACAGGTGTGGGTTACTTTTATCTGGTAGTTTATGCTTGTAAGGATGGACCTGGAGCTGTGAGAGGAGGAAAAGGCACAACAAAACTGGCCAAATACATCTGAACTTTCTCCTCACTTCAAAGTTGATACCTCCATTTATGTTTATGTATTTGAGGTCTTTGAAATGAAATTTGCCTAGGGTATGGGGAACTGGGAATTTTGCACTGCGTGAAGTTAATTTACTACGGCAGCAAAAGAGAAAAAATACAAAAACTCAAGAACGACTTTTTCATTTGATACTGAGCCAAATATATTTATTTGGGTTAAAATGTGGAACTCCCAGAACTGATAGAAAATTTACAAGGCTGAAGACACCTCATATGTGGCTTGCTTCAGAGAAACTATTGCTGAAAAGAAAGTGTCATGTTGACTAATTCTCCTTTTAAGAGTATTTGATGGGATAGGGGGTAAGTGAGTGGTTAAAGCAGCAGCAATCTTATTTTTGTCTCTTACAAATTAAGCATCACCCACATGATAAAATTGTTCTCCTCACATTTAGAGAGGATGGAAGGGGGTAGTATTCAACCACTGAGGGAGTAGGGTGAAAAGAAAGGAGAAGAGAGGCCTCCAGACAGCTCCAGTCATGTACTGCTTAACAGATAGCTTCTGAAAAGTGTACCCTTAGGCAATTTCATCTTTCGAACACCATAAAGCATGCTCACGAGAACCGAGACGGCTACAATGTCACTGTGTGATACAATCTTATAGGACTGAGATTATGTATGCAGTTCATAATTGACAGAAAGATTGTTATGTACATGACTGTATCTGGACAAAATTCAGGTGTTTTCAAAAGCCCTAGTGATCTGAATCCTGGGATGATATCAGAAACCACTTGTAGGAACCGGAGCTTGTGGTAGTCAGTGCCAGAGTGGATTGTGAGTCCAGGATTGTGGTATGAGAATTCTTCTTGAGTTACTAAAAACAGTGGTTTTAAGTTCATTAAAGGGGATTCACTGTCTGACATGGAGAGGTCAAAATGTGATCGTTCAGGCTGGGAGTGTAATTCTTGCATACTGGAGGCCTCAGGAAGTGTCTGCCCACAGGGTATGTTTCTACAATTCAAGCCTGGTCCTTCGTTCCATAGCTTCAGAGTTGCGCTCTGGTCCACACTCCTAGGAGGTGTTCAGGTCCAAGAATTGAACTCACCTTAACCAGAGCCCAGAGACAGAAGTGGACACCAGGCCCTTCTTGGAGAGGGAGGAACTGGCCATAAAACTGGAAACCTGCCTTCACCACTGGCCTTTATACTTCGTCCTGGGATACCTCTGTCTACCACACACATGGCTGGGTTGAGGGGCAGAACTTTTGGGATCCTTATACACCCCTGATCCAGAGTTGCTTTCCTCTACCAGCTTTACACACTAGAATTCTGCAGAAGATTGTGTTAGCATGTCCAGAAATCATTCTTTTTGGTTACAAAAGTGTCCTTCATTTTGAAATAAAGCTGTACATATGATATAAAATATTATGAAAACACTGAAAAGTAAAAGAAAAAAATCCAGCAACTAAAAAAAATCACTGTTAATGTATTTTTACATATTTCTTTCTAGTCTTTTAAAGATATAGGTATATATAATACAAGTCAAGAACAGCCAAGTAGAAGAAATATCTAGGAGTGGGAGTCATGCCACCATTCCAGCACAACCTGGAAACTTCCCTGTACATATTTATAAATAATTCAGTACTGGATTTGCATTAACCAATATTTCATGATTATTTTATACTTAAGATGATTTTTAAATTATCTACAATGTAGATGTATCATAATTAACTGTTGTATTTACTATTCTTACTCTTAATATTACTCTTAATATTATAAAAAACTCTATACACAAAACTCTTCCAAACTTTGGATTGTTTTCTGAGGGTCAAGTCTCAACTGTAGCATTATAGGTTTAAAACATCTGGGTATTTTAAAGGTTTTAAAGGTTTCTGGAACATAGTGCAAAATTATGTTATACAGTATTGTACTTATTTGCTTTTTCAGAAGCAATTTATGAAACTGATCCTTGTATCATGCCTTCACTGGCACTGGGTATTTTTATTTTTATTTTTTTAGTTTTTTTTTTAATAGAAAAAAACAAAACAAAACAGAATAGAGTCAAACACAATATAGCATTTCAGAACAGAACACTGCAAGCAATACAGGTCTTCAAAATATAACAACAGGAGATTAACAATGGCTACCTTAGTGTCTCTTGCCTTCTTCAAAATGGTTGTTCATCTGGGTATTTTTATTTTAAAAAAATATGTTGTTTCTTTGTCTGTGAATTTGAATGTCTTTTTATATTTATTTGGTTGTGCCTTTAGGGTGTTGTTTCAAAAACTTAAATCTGAAACTGCCTTTCTTCTTAGAAAGCTCCTCCATTTCCCCCACTCCTGTGCCCAGTGTCTATACATGAGGCAAAGTCCAGGGGTGTGTCACAGGTACGAAACACACATAGTCTACCAGAGAGACCTTTTCTCACCACAGATTTTCATGCAATCTCTATGTGACCTTTGACAAGTCTCACATGTCCCTTACTTTTAAATTTCTCAGCTACGAAAATGGGGATAATGACAGCAATCTCCTAAAGTCATAACAAAGATTAAATGAGCCATCATCTGGAAGGAACTTAGCAGAATGTCTCTTACAGAACAGAGCTCTAGAACCAACTTCAGTTTGTGCTGTGACAACATGCACAGTCCTTTACGAGAACAATGACCAGTGTTTACAGAAAGCCCTCTACTCACTAGACCCTGCACTAAGCCCTCTGCAGGTATTAACTCATTTTAGCTTCACGATAGCATGTGGAGAAGGTAATACTATGTTTGTTTAATGACTGAGGAAATAGAGGCACAGAGAGTGTAAGAAAGGGGCCAAAAGTCATACCACAGTAAAAGCTGAATATTGGACCAATTTACATTTCATGTAATTCCTGCCATGTGGAGCTACGTGGCCATCCCAGAGCACTCTGTGTCCTTCACCTCCTGTGTCTTTGCATTTGCTCTCCCCTCCATGAATGCATCTGTCTTCTCTGTCTTTCACCTTGGAATTTCTTTTCACCTTTTAGTATGTGACTTAACTCCCCTGCACTGAGGTCAAAATTAGGCTCTCCTTATTTTGTGTTTCATCCACACCTGTACTTTATCTTCTAAAGCACTTAGCCTATTCAGTATGTGAATCTATGTGTGTGTGTTCAGTGTGTGTGTGTGTGTGTGTGTGTGTGTTGAAGTCTCATGAATGTATGTATGTATGTGTGTGTCTTAGTATTTTGCTCATAATTTATGTTTACTATATATCGCTTTTATAATTTACATCCAGATATTTCCTCTCCAAAGCCTTATGAGCTCATAGGCAGGGCTTTTGAAAAGTGATTGAATCATGGGGATTGTATAGCTAAATGTGATGTTAGGAAGTAGGACTTGGCCTGAAGAGGCAGGTCCCTGAGATGTGCCCTGGGTAGGGTGTCTCTCCCTCCCTGCTCTCTGCTTCTGTCTCTGCTTCATGGCTGCCACATCACAAGCTGGCTTTCTTCAGCCAGGCCTTTCTACCAGGTAGTTTCTATTTTTAAGCCTGCTGAACATAGACTGAAACTTCTAAAATATGAGACCGAATAAACTCCTTTATGCAGCAGGTATTTGGTATTGTGTCTCAGTGAAAATAAAGTAACTAGGACAATCTCACTTTCTGGACTCTGGAATCCTGGTAATTTCTATTTTGTTTTTTAATTACCTGTATCAGTCAGGGTTTACTAGCAAAACAGATATAACAGGAGATATACTAATGCATAAGAAATTACAAGGTTGACTTATGATGGTCATCCACAGAGTTAATGAGAAAGTGTGTGGAGGGTGTCTGCACACTGGAGCCTGAAGATTTCAGTCCAAAGTCTGGAGCTCACTGCAGTGCCCAATGCAAGTCTGTATCAGGAGGCTGATGGGTCTGCGATGAAAGGTTGAAGAGTTCTAGGAGGAAGCCAAAGGGTCTGTGTCAAAGCCAGGAGATGCTGATCAAGCTGAAGGGAAAGACTGGAGCTCCTCAGAAGAGCCACCGATTGGTCCTTCTTCATTTCCCTTTTATTGTATTCAGGCTACATGCAGTGTGGGGGGGGGTTCTTTACACCCACACCAATATCCCTAATTCCTAGTTTTAAACTTTATAAATAGGAGGTACCGATTACTATTTGTTACTCAAATGAGCACACTGTGGTACTTCAGGCACAGTGAGTTGGACAAAAAAGACCTGGAAGCCGTAGGGCTTCACACACCCTCTCCAGCGTGGGTTTGCACAGGACAAGTCCAGCAACACACTAACCTCTCCAAAGGGCCATTGAGAGCAGCTTGCAGTCCATGCGTAAATGTTGTGGTCACTGGTTATACCCCCCAGAGGACCCCCACATGCCTTGAGGTCTGCATTCCTATTGGTGTAGCATGGCGAGCTAGCTTGATTCTTCTAGGCTGACCCTATACTTAGGGGCAACCCAGAAGAAACAACAGCTGTGGGATTGGCTCTGGAAAACCAGCTCTCTTAGAACTCCCTGGGCAGGGGCAGATGTTGTATGCAAAGGCACAGAGGTGACTTGGAGTTGGCCACAAACTGTCTTTGTGTGCAACGAAGAAGACAGGATCCGGCTCTCGTGATTAGACCAGATGTCAGATATGAGACACAGTACATTTATTTACAGAGGAGCTCAATACTGACTGTGCAGTATTTTAAATAGTTAAAAAATACAGTGTGTGCTTCCTATTGCTGCTGTAACAAGTCACCAAAACATGGTGGTTTAAAATATAACACACTTGCTGGCAGTACTGAAGATCAGAAGTCTGAAGTGGGTTTCCTAGGCCAAACTCCAGAGGCCAGCAGGGCCATGCCCTCCTCTCTTTGGAGATTCTAGGTGTCAGTCTGTTTCAGAGACTCTGTCAGCTGCTAAGTCTGTACTTGTTCCTGGGTTCAGGGTATCTTCTGCTTCCGCCATGCCATCTCTTTCTTTATGTTCTTCTGTCTCAAATATTCTTCTTCTGTGTCCCCCTGTGATTGCATTTAGGGCCCATTTGGATAATCTAAAATCATCTCTGCAGGTTCAGATCCTTGATATAATTACATCTGTAAAGTCTTTGTCACCATAGAATTTTCTGGATTACGATCTGGTACCCTGGGAGGCTGTATTAGTCAGCTTTCCTGCCCCAGAAAAACAATGTCCAACACCTACTACTTAAAAGAGGGGAGGTTCAATTTGGCTCATGATG
>RJWT010047821.1:0-11249 GCA_004365215.1 Cuniculus paca | reverse complement strand
AAGATACACAAAAATGCACAATTGTGAGGAGGATGTAGAGAAGTAGAAGGAAAGAGTAAGGAGATTAAAAAAATTAAGTTGTATTATGTACATGTACCTACACCCCCCAAAATAATTTTAAACTGCATGTATTGCAAACATGTATTAATAAAAAAGGAAATAATTTATTTTTGATATTTTTCTCCCTACTGGTATTTTGATTTGTTTATTTTCCTACCAACTAGCAAGTTTGGTTCCTTAATTTGTTGTTCTTCTAATACTGGAAGATTTTGTATCATTGTATTATAAGAGAAAGCAAAATACTGAATGAACCTCAACCATAAGTACACATTATAATATCGGGAAAGCTTTTAACAATACTACTGCAAGGGCTCCATATCCAGAAACTGACTTAATTGGTTTGTGGTGCAGCCAGCCTGGGAAAAACAGTGATGTACAAGAAAAGCATAAAATGTAATGTTAGAAACGTCCTTAGTCTGTGTGATTTTGAGCAAGTACTTAAACCCTCTAAATCTCTTATACTTTTGTTCAATCACCAAATATCATTAAATACTTATTGTGAGTCCAGAATTGTAACTAGCAGAGGCAATGCACGCCATAATATATTCTTGATGCTTTCTAATGTCAACATAGTACTAATAAAATACCAACAAAATTGGAGTACATTACATGTTTAGATAAATGGATCTAAATGTATAATTATATAAATGTGTAATACAAAAAAAAACAGTGGAAAAAGAATCATGGCTTTATGACACTCGACAAAATCCACAAAAATAAATCTGGATTAATTTGGGTTACTTAGAGAAAAGACTTTCTTTTAAAGCTCAGAAATAAAGTGGCATTCTGATTAGAAGAGATAAGCTTCTGCCACTGGATCATAGATTTTTGCAATAAAGTACCCTCTTGTATTAGTCACTGGGACTAATCACTGTCCTGTCACTGGGACAAAATACCTGACCCTTCCAAATTAAAGGTGAAGCTTATTTTGGTTCAGGGTTGTAGATAGTTCATGCAAAATTGGCCGGGTAGAAGAAAATGGCAGAGGGAAGCTGCTTAAGCCAGGGTAATCAGAAAACAAGGGATGGGGGAGGAGGCTTACAAAGAGTGCCTCTTCCAATCAGGTCCCACCTGCTAACAGGACTTTAAGCTTTAAACTCAAGAATAGATTAATTCATTGATAAATATAGAGCCCCCTTGGTTCCGTCTAAAATCTTCATTTCTGAATATGTCAGACTTTTAGAGACTATTTTAGATCTAAGCTGTAAAACCTCTCATCCTCTTCAAGAAAATATACTTTTTATTTCCTTAAATATGTGAAAATTTTGGTGATGCTAGAACGGAGGAACAATAATTGAACATGAAAGGCCTTGAGATGAAGAACGATGGAGTTGTCCTCTTGATCTTTCCTCAAAGAATCATCGAAATTCAGATTTTAGAGCAACACTCATACCAGGTAGAAGTAGGCACAGGACAGCAGCTGTTATTTGGAACATCACCTTATTTGTTGGCTGTCAACCTTCAGGAAAGATGAAATGCAGAAAATATCTTCTGGAAAATAAATGTCCTCTATGCTAGGGAAATTTTTAATGACATCCAGAAAAACGGAAGATTAATTATTAACTTTTGTGGTTTGACTTCAGAAAAACACAATGTTTAAAAATAAAAAGGGTCCTAACAAATGCCTTACACATTAAAGCATACTAAATATTCTTTTTTTTAGTGATTTTAGAATGGACCCTATATTTGAAATGACTTATCAGTTTGTGCAATTATTGCTTATCAATGGATCATGGTTTGAGTATCAAGAATCTAATCTTTGAATATACTTCCTTTTTTGGTTTTCACAAAGTGTTTCATAAAATTATTGTAACTATTAACTATGAGAATAAACTAGTTACTGACTAGTTTTACCCTGCATGACCTCCCTGAAGATCTTTCAAGTAGAAATGCACGTCTATCTTGTTTAAATGAGAAATGCTTAAACATTCCTCTTAAATGCCCTTTTCACCTTGATCATTTCATTTGTTTGTTCAATGCTAATACAATATCCTTGATATTCCAAACTACTTTCAGATTTCTTGACATACTTTCTGCCTATCATTTTGGTGCATGTCTTGATCACCATTGACTGAATGTACTTACCATACCAATGATCACCAGTTATTCAATGCACTCTGAAAACTGCATTGATTAATGTGTCTAATGATTAAATTACTTAGTCAGAAATCAATATTGTATTTTAATATGCCACAGAAATACTGCTTATTCCTCAACTCTGGAGAGACTAAAAGAATTATATTTTTTTATCTGAAATGGTGCCAGAGCAAATGAATAATTTAAAATACAGTTTTTTTATCTTAAAGTTCAGATAGTAGCTATTCTCCCTTAGTAGTAAACTATTCTTAATAACAGAAGTAGCACTTTTGGAACATGTTATATTCTTAATGTTAATCTATAAATTCAAATTAAGAAGTAAGCAGATTTAGCATATTGGTATGGATAAAATCATTGAATATTAGGACTAAGTATAGTACATTAGAAGTATTTATCTGGACCCATAGCTTTTAGCTAAGAAATAAAGGCAATAGAAGATAGAAAAATTTCTATGACTAATTACCTTGCTAATTAGAGCTGGTGCAATCAACAGTTCCTAAACTTACAGTTCTAGGGGACAGATCCAGAAACCAGGGTTCTAGTTATAGGCTTTTATAAAGTCTTGGGCTCTTGTTTCTCAGACCTGCAAATTAAATTATAATTTATCTAAACCATAACTCAGATTGAAATTCTTGAATCCAATAGTAGTAATACTAAAATACACATGATATATTTTGCTAACTCGACTTTACCTTTAGACAAATGTTATGCAATCTAAATAATTGTGAAAGTAATAAGAATGCTTGCATGAGGTAATAGGGCAAATGGCTATTTGCAGATCATTGGATTCATTTTCAATTTCATAATTAGAAGCTTATTTGAAAATAATACTGGATTTTCACATCAGCATAAAGGATATCACATCTCACCAGAAATAATAGGAGGAAAATTTTACATGACAAGCCAAAAAAAATTACCCAAAATATTTGAAATCAGATTAATAAAATATAGAATCTTTCTCTCTATAATTTTAACTATTTAAATTATTATAAAAGTTTTGTACTATATGATAGTCATACTAATCATGATAACACAACATCTACATTCGACTTTATAGCACACTATGGTTAGGTCTACATCCATATAGATTGTGTGCATCTTTGTGTGTGTGTGTGTGTGTGTGTGTGTGTAAGCCTGCACACATTAGAGGCATAGGTTAAAGAGGTACTAATTTTTGTCTGGTTACAAAATTTGTTTTGTGTCAAATGAAGACATTGAAAAATTTGTCCAAAGTATACAAATATATTTTATCTCAAATAAAATATTTATACTACACATAAGGATAAAAGGAATATCCTTTTCTTTTGACTGGTGAGAAATGTTCAAATGATATTTTTCAGTGAGGTATAGAGGCTTAAGAAACTGAGTATTAACCAATTTAAACCTCAAAACATGTAAACTGCACGAATGAGAAAACAGGCTTTTTTTTTTCTCTTTTGGATTGCCTATTCAGCATATACTTGGGTAGAATTGGTCTTTTTAGAGTCATAAAACCAGTATGGTGCTTAGTTATCATCCCAGATGGGATCAGAGACTATTAACCAAGGAGCATGTCTGGAACATTTTTTAACATCCCAAAGTCTGTAATGTTTCATGTATCTGTCTGCTTCCCTATAAAAGAATTGCCTTGAGTGTTTGGTTCCATAAGCACCGAGGGAAAGACTGGAAAGTCTTTCTCTCTACACAGCTAAACATGAAGAACAAGCCACAAGGGATATTTGGTGGCGAGAGCTGCAGCGTGAAGAGGAAAGGCAATCGGGATGTAAGGGCTTACAGGAAAGCTTAGAAGCTGGCTGTATTGCTGCACAGAAGGTGCCTAGGTCTTTTATCCAAAACTGAGTAACTGAGATCTTTTCAGAGTTATTTCAGAAGGAGGATCTTTTATTTATGGAGAATTGCTTACCTGTTAAGATCCACTAGAGAAGTTCCACATTTCACACTGCATCAACACAGCATCCTTAAAAAGCAACTATGTCCTGTCTAATCCCTCTGGAGAAAACAGTTCAAATTTGATCAGCTGGGGAATAGTGATAAAAGTATTTTGCTAACAGATGAGGAAAGAAAATCCCTCTACTGTCTCATGGCATCATCTGTTAGATAAAAGCTTCAGTTTGAACAGAAACTAGTAGTCTGTCCTTGCACATTACAAAGTGGAAACAATTTACAAAATCTTACAACTTGCAGAGATGAAAGCTATGCCAATGCCCAGAAAGCTTTGTTGTTATCACTGTCTTATTATTGTTTTCGCATTGTTGTGACACAAGGAATTATAATCATCAAAGGAAGTGACCTAATCAGGAAGAGAGACCTCAGTTCGTTTGAGTGTGGTAGATAACAGCTGTCAAATTCTGGTTCATGTAGAGAAACACATTATTTATATGGAAGCTGCTTGCTGTTTGATAATTGTTCTGTTCTTTCCAGATTAGTCACCATTTTCTCATTCCAGTCAACCTTCTCTTTTCAAAACATACTTAATCAGAGGACAGTATTTATTAAAAATGTTTGAAGAACCTGGATGAAGACCTCAGGCATATTTTGCATACTGATTCAAAAGAGATTGTCACTTTAATAAACAAAAGATCTTTAGTAAGTATGATCCTCATGGAATTCTAAGTGAAAATAAAGGCACACATGATAAATTATATGTACTTTTCAGTGTCTTCCATATTAACGATTAGAATATACTTTTTTATGTGCATTTATACTAGCTGCTACTCTCTTCAAATTTGTTACTACTTTTACCATGTTTGGTAGAGTGTTTATCACAATACCATTATTGTGAAGAGTTACATATAATGAATGAAAAAGTTCCCTAAAATATGAAATAGTAGAATTCATTGTTCACATCTATAATAGATTTTTTACTTCAAATGTTTGCACACATATTTTCAGGGTAATTATCATTGTATCATACACAATTTTGTATCTTATTGTGTTTCATTTAAGAGTGAGGCAAACATTTCTTAGACAAAAATGCCAAAATTTAGTTATAAAGATACTAATAATTATGACTTATCAAATTCTCCTACATGTACAAATAAAAACAATGAACACACAAGCTAGTATCTAAGATATTTGAATCATGTAATCAATTGATTAGTATATATATAGCATGTTCTATGAAGTGAAATATTAAAAAACCTACTACCAAATGGGCACCTGACATTCACAGCAGATAAAATTTGATTAGTAAAAGTAGTTGAAAATGCTGAATTGTATTAGAATAAAATGATTAAGAATACTTATAATGAAAGGTCATTTCATATTGTCATTTGCAAAAATATAGAACTCTGCAATCATGTTCCAAGTTTGAATGAGGATATAGTACAGTAATATATCTTTATCATTGCTATTAGAAGTGAAAATTATCTTTTCTACTTTAAAAAATTTGTTATTATCTAGCAAAGTAAAACACGTACAAGTTCTAAGAATCAACATTTCCATTCCTAGGTATGTATATGTACCCTATAGAAATCTTGCATCATGCAAAGAGCAGCATCAATGTCTTCATAGTAATAAATTAAAAGTAGTATAAATGTTTTTGACACAAGAAAAGAGTAACTAAATTGTGGTATATTCACATACTGAAATACTTCAATACAGTGACATCAATTAATTAAACCCACCAATATCAATATCAATATGAGTAAACCACATTGGTGTACTTTAATATTGACAGACAAGTGAATACATAAAGTTAGTTATAGTATATTAGTTAAAGATGTAAACACTGAATACTATAATAGGCAGCTAGATTGTACCTACCTATTTACCTATCTACTTACCAATGTCTACATACATGCATATGTACTTATATGTACACGTCACTGGTTTAAGTGAGAAAGATATGTATACATATATACATTTATATCCTGTATATTTCATGTATCATATACATTCACATCTATATGTAGTGATATTGACAAATATCTGAGAATGATAAATAATCATAATATATACCTTTGTACTGAAGAAAAGTGTGATGTTTTCACACCAAGACTTCAACTATATTTATCAAGTTTTATTTCTTAGGATAGAAGAGGAAATGCCTACACTGTGCTGTACATAATGCCAGGCATTCATGGGAGGTTTGTGTATGAACCAATATATTTAGTCTTCCCAGTAATATTATTATTTAAATTCCAATTTTAACTCTTCTTCAAGGATGACAGTTTTGAGGCAATGAGAAGATAAACCACTTGCTAGTTCCATATGGCCAGAATGAGGATTCTGTCCAGAGGACTCAGTCCTAAATTTGTATTTACCACATAAACCACCTTTGTCTCTGCTAGCTAAGAGCATAGGGATGCATGCAAATATCCTCATGAGATGCCGCCTACCTTCCACATGTCTGAGTGGTCTTATAGTTAATCTATTAATAAAGGAACAGGGGGCACTAATGTATAAGCCTAATTATCCAAATTAAGGCCCTGAAAAGTTTATACAAATCTATAAAGACAATATACTAAAAAGGGAAAGACATAGCATGGTAATGACTGGGAGTTTTGTGGCTAATTTGAAAACATAAGATTAAGGTAAATTACACAGGTTAATAATTCTGCACAAAGCATGGCGATTATAATAACTGCATGGCCTATTCTAATTCAGAATAGTTTTAGAATTAAAAGGAGCTAAATATTGCCTTTTGTGATTTCAAAGAATAAATCATTTATGGGCAAGGTTTGAAATCTACTAAACGTTCTTTTATTTGGTTTGGAGTAAGAAGTAGCACCCAATGGAGCAGTTTCAGTGGCTTCAAGAGAAGGACTGCATCGTGACACACATGGCAATGACTTTAATCCCTTCGAACATCCCCTCCCATTCCCTGCTTGTTGATGGCCACAAGTATCTGGGGAGCATTTTTGAGGAGTCATGAGCAGCAGAACACAGACAGCAGATCATAATTTTCTCTTCTCTGGGGAGAAACAGGGCAGGAGGTGTAGGGGAAACAGTCCTTTCTCAACTGTGAACACCATGGACAAAGAGGAACAGAACATCAGTGTCACTGGGATTAAGCCAAATTTCTCTCTGGCATTTGTTTCAACTGCCTTCATTAAGAATCATCACATTGCATCACCACTACTATAGCACACATTTTGCCTAAATGTTTACTGACTTGCTTGTGATAATTTCTATGTTTGGCTTTCAAATCTGTACCGCTTCACAGGAACCTTTACAGTCACATAAACGTGATTCTGTATGAATTTTTCACTGCAATATATGATGTCAATTAAGTGTTTGGGAAAATTAAAGCATTTCTGAGATTTGCATAAGAAGAGAATGCATGTGCTTGCATACAAATGCTCTTTCTTTTCTTCAGAAGCATTTTCTTAGTTGCAAAAAATGTATTTTTCTGATTTATTCTAAAAATTAGAATTAATTCCTTGCAACCACTGGCATGATCTTTCGTTTATAACATTATTAGTGCTTTTTAATGCTGAAACTGATTTCACTGCTTTTAATTAAAGCTGGAGCTAAATCAAAATTCTACATACCTTATTTAAAGTTTATGACTATTCAAGCAAATGAATTATTAGCAATATTTTTAATTGCTTGCATAATTTATAGCAAAAAAGTTAAAAGTATTTCTACGCATTACTTCAATGCTTTCAAACTTTCTTATTCTTCTAAAATGATCATTGTCTGAAGATGTTATTGTTGAATATGGTGCTAAAATATTTAAGCAGAACACACATATCAAAATTAGGAACAAACTTGAAAGTGCTATCATCAGAATCTGAAATTACTAAGAATTATTGAAAGCAGCTAGTTGTTTACACAAAGTTCCTTTCCTAAAGGATGCTTTGGCCTCTTTCCTAGTGTGACTAGAGTGCTTTCCAGAACTTCACATATCAGGGCAAGACCAAAACTTTTCTACTCTTGTATCTTTCCTAGTAGGTTAATATTAGCAGCTTGGGATACTCATAAGGATTCTGCATGACAAGATACAATACCATGGTATTTATGAAACCATTACCTTGACCACTACAATTGTGGTAGGCATCACTATGTTACTGGTTTTCTATGTCTCAACAAGGTTTTCACAGACTCCTTAAGGAGACTAGACAGAGAGGGAGAGAGACAGAGAGAGAAAGAGAAAGAGGTGAGGGGGATAGAATACTTTTCAGAACATGAACACACAGCCTTACCTATTCATTTGCAATCTTAAAATGATAAAAAGTCAAAATGTCAATGCTCAAAGAATTTAACAAATGATAAAAATATTCTTTCTACTTGGTAGATACAACTCAGGAGCCAATGTGAATAATGTGCACTATCATAACTGTTATGCTTCTCTACATATTCCTCTTTGGTGATTTTTAGAAAGTAGTAAAGCAATATATAACTCCCTTTTAGGAGGTGAATATTGTTACAAGCCAATTCAACCATTCTGGTCTACAGGAGTAGAAACACATCTTAATTAATAAGTAACTCTGATTTTGGAGTTTGTTATTTTGATTAGTGGTGATTAGGATCCAAAGACTGACTACTACAGGGGTAACAACAGAGCTTTTCAACCAGAGCATGTGTGTGTGTGACTCTATTTCTGTGATTCTCAATAGGAGTATATACTAAATTTCAGTGTGCTGTGCCTTCTCTTTATTGTCTCCTAATTGCAGCTGGTTATTTTTCAAGCCACAAGAATAGTTCATTAGGGTAATCAATGTAATCATATACAACACAGAAGTGAAGGCTTGCTATCCACTATCAGTTAATAGATAATAGTGATTATATGAATCCAAATTGATCAGAAAACTTCCAATGTGACATGACACCACATAGACAAACAAGATTCATATACTGTGTTAAAGTAAAACAAAAATTTTTAGTGTACCTCTCACTATCTTATGTAATAAAGGATTTGTAAAAGCCACATCTCTCTTGAACTCACATGTTTCTCCTGAGTGTGTGGTTGTGCATGTGTTTATCTGAACTTTTGTTCTTTTGTATGGTACTGAATCTTGATATTCACAAGCATCAATTTGTACCCTTAGAGATTTGTAATAATTCTGTTAAGGACTCTCTTTTGTTTAGCCTAACCCTCTGGAGGCATGTGAAAAGCAAAGTTCCGTGACTAGAAGCTGCTATGCTTTAATTTGTATCAACACATGGTATCAAAGATCATGAAAGCAATGTTTTCATCCAATTAAAGTCGCTAGAAGCTAATGAAAACTGCCCAGAGAATTTCCCTTTGTAAATTAAAGATACCCAACAAGGGTTGTCACTTGACTTGTTTTCACTAGGCTTTGGATGGCACTGATAATGTTGGTTAGCAATAACAGTGGGGAGTTTACATCTGTGAAGGGCAAATCACAGAGGACAGAAAGATTAACCAGAATTCGGTTAAGCTGCTACCAAAGTTTCACTGTTTATTCCAATCATCTTCAAACTCATTAGGTCTATAAAATTGAGTTGCAAATCTCTGGAGCACATGCTTTATTAAGAGATGGCTGGAGCTTCCTCTTTTCCAGTTGGGTAGAAGCCCTGCAAGGGCTCTGTTTTTTTTGTTTTGTTTTGTTTTGTTTTGTATTTTCCACAGGACGATGTCGGCAAATCTGTCAATAACCTAAGCCAGAATGAAGAAGTACCTCTGAGTGTGAAAAAATGTATTCTTTAATATACAATTTTTGTATTCACGATCTTGAACATTTCTAGAATTTTAATCTGGTTATCTAGTAATTTCAGTCATTTTTCATTCAGAAGTCTTTAAGTACAAATTGAACCACCTAGCCAAATCTCCTGGTGTACACAAATGCCAAAGGTCTCCCAGTGTCTGACATTTTCCATTTTATTCTTTTGTACTCCTTCAATGTGCAAATCTTTGGACAGTGGTACATTTTGGGGGTCAGAATAACCACTAGGAAGAGGTATGTGATTACTTTTGTTTTCTTTTGCTTTTGCTTGGTTTTGCTCCCATTTTATCTTTAGAGGGTGAAGATTAATTAACAAAAAAGATCAGAAAATACTAACTTCTCATACCTTGGCTTCCAGAGGGTTAAGACAGATGGAGAAGTCCAGAAAATGCTAAATGGGAGGACAAAGTCCCTGAAGCAGCTAGGCTTAGAGCCATGGACTCCAAGCCCAAGGCAGGTCATATGCCAGGATTTCAAAGGTCATGTAAAGATCAGCCAAAAACAAATTCCAATAGAAGCCAGTTCAGGTGTCAGCAGATTTCTCACTGAGAGAACTGGGACTGCTTTGTTCTAAGATGTGTCTGTGTCACACTTATTCATATTGAAGGAGAGGGGAAATAAAAAAAAAAAAAGGCCAAAAATCTGGTTGCACAATGTAGCTCATATACAGAAAAATAAGGATATTTATTTATAACTGCATTTCATCACATATACAAATTCAGAGTTTTTGTTTTTATTAGAGAATTTGTATTTATAAATCAATTTTAATTTGGAAGAAGATATATTTTAATTAAAAAAATGTATGAAGTCTTACGGAGTTTGCTATAAATGTTTTAATGCACAATACCTCAAGCTAAATAGCATAGAGGCATGGATATTTTAAACTATTAATATTACCACTCAAGTCAAGCAGTGGCACAAACAAAGCATAAACCGAGAAAGAATAAACAAAACAGTGTTTTCAAACAGAATGATAATGACATGAAAAGAACCAATCAGGGTATGTCTCCTACAAATGATACAAACTTTCTAGATCTCAGTATGTCTTATCTCACTGAAACCTCCCTGTAGTTCTACATTGTTTAGAAGTATTTCTCAATATAGCTGTTTCCATTAAGTGAACCTGTGAAAAACTCTTTGTCCTTAATCTTATTCTCCTGAAGTTCCTTATTTCAAATATTAGCCACTGGCATGTCATTTCATCAAATAGTACAGAGTTAATAATTGAATTTCAATGAATATTACCAAAGTGGGAATTTCCTACATGGATTAAGCTTTCCCTGGAGTGAAACAGATTTCATGTTTGGAAGTTTGGAATCTTTATATTTTTGTTATATCCAATGACCTCAGAACTTGCTTGCCACAACCCCATCACAACACTTTGATGATACATTTTTATTAGTGAAAATCTATAGCATCTTAATTATATAATTAAAAATCTGACAGATACAAATAATA
>RJWT010047820.1:0-11240 GCA_004365215.1 Cuniculus paca | reverse complement strand
GCCCCAAGCTCACTTTGTAGCCCAGGCTGGCCTCAAACTCTCAGTGATACTCTTGCCACAACCTCCCAAGTGTTATGCTAACAGGCGTGCTTGGCCAGTACTGAAATTTTTATATTAAACTTCCAATATTAAATATAAATCCACAAGAGATTTTTCATAACAATTGTTTCCTTAAAATCACTCCAGTGGCAGAAAATTATACCTTTTCCTGCTCATCCTAAAGTTTACAGGCTATACTTCTGCAGCAAAATATGGATTAAGAAGAGAAAAGCATAACAAGTTTATTTATTGATAATTTTATTTAACAAAAGAGACTTTGGTAAGGAAGACTTAAATCCCTAAGGAAAGCTGTCTATTTTTATGCTTAGGTTTGAAGATTAGTGGTTTTGCCAAGATGTGACTGGACAAAAAGTTATGACTTAATGGTAAGCTATTGAGTGGGGGAAATTGTGCAAGGCCTTTCTGTTCATACTTTTAACTCTTGGGTGCAGTACTTTTCTTCCTATTTACGGAGCAGGATCTCTGTGGAATGAAAGACTTCAGGAGAGAAAGCAGCAAAGAGAAAGTGACTTTTCTCAGCTTTCTGGATGGCTTTGGAGTACAGGGGACTCCAGATTCTGTTACTTTGGAGAATAGGAAATCTGGTTGCTATGACTCACTCCCAGGGAGAAATAGTGGTAGCACATAGGAAGATATATGTTCATAAAGAGCTCCTGAGCTCTTTCTTACTTCCTTTGCTCAAAGAATGTAGTATACCAGAATTTAGTATTGCATTCTGAGCTTGGAATTACTGAATAATAAAAATTTTTCTCCTTATTTTAACCTTAGAGACTCTCAATTTACTGACGTTCTTGAAGAGAATCAGCTTTGAAAACGACAACAGGTAAAGGGAATAAAAAATTAGATCTATGTTGGTACTTCGTATTTTCTATCTTATCCCAATCCCCCTGACAGTTTTGTGTCATAAGATACGAAAATTATTACACTTGTTCAGACGCACTCATGGGGATATGCTTCTCGATTTTCCTGGAACCCTGAATAATAATGCTGTTTGGACAAATAAATTCAAGGATTTGAATGAAAATGAAGATATATTCCTGGTTTAGACTAAATATAAAACCATGGCACTACATTATTATACAAGATTACCAGTGCACTTATGAGACTCAGTAAACGCCTCAAAAAAGAATATGCCTAAAGGGGATTACTTTCAAATTAGAGACACTCACCTTTGGTTACGAAGTATAGAATCATCAACCTTTTGTGAGTAAAATGAAACACACACACACACAAAGACGATAATCAATACTGTTGAACTTTACTCACATTGTTGATTAAAATCTATTTTAGACTAAAACTTGATGATTGTTCTCATTAAGTTTTTACTTTTAGCAATAGGTTTGCAGAAATACATTTTCCTTACTATGTCCTGAATATATTAAATCCTTTTACCTTGATGCCACTCAACCTCTCATTTTTAACTAGCTTTCTCAAAAATCAGAATACTAAATATTTTTACATTTAAATTTTTCTTCTTTTGCACTATATTTTCAGAATCATTTTTAAAATAAGTAAAACATACCATGTCATATTTAAAAATTTCAAAAGTCTTTCCATTTCCCTTACACATGTAATGTCTTATTCTCTGTAAAGCAATATATGGCATGGCTTCGGATCTACTTCCTCATGATGAATATACCTAACCAGCTTTAAGTTCCTTTTATTTTTATTCTAAATCTTCAACATATTTTTATATATTAGGTTTTCATTGTTTACCTATGTTTAAAATAGTTTCCAGCATTTGGTATGACTGTTGCATTTTCCATTTTATTTATATTTTAAAAGGATCAGTTTTTGGTTTTATGGATTTTTATATTAATTTGCTCTTTTAACTTCATTGCTTTCAGATGTAATGTTAATCTTTATTTAATCTACTTTCTATTTCATTTGCTTTTACTTTTATGGTAGCCTCAGGTAGGAACTTAAATGGCTGCTTTTGGATCTTTCTTCGTGTGTGTGTGTATGTGTGTGTGTGTGTGTGTGCTCTAAACTTTCATAGAAGCACTGCTTTTGAAGCATCTCACATATTTCAAGGTTTAGTCCCATTTTGATGTAGCTCAAAATATTTGAAAATTTGTCTTGAGATTTCTTTAACTTCCATGCTGTTTAGAGGTATATATTTATTCTCAAACTAAACTGATATTCTCTTTTATGTTTATGTTTACTCATTTGTGACCTAAAAGCATATTTGGTATGACCACTACAATTTTTAAATTATTGAGGTACTTTTCTAGCCACAAAACTCATGTAATTTGATGCATGTTCCAAGTGAGCCTGAACGAATGCATATTTTGCCTTTGTTATGTAAAATATTTGTTAGCAGTCTATTAGATTCATTTGATTGGTGGTGTTATTTAGCTCAACTACATCCTTAATGATATGCTACCACTTGGATCTGTCCACTACTCTTAGAGGGTTACTAAAATCTCCATCTCTAATCTTGTATTTCTCAATTTTTTCCTGAACTTCTATGAAATTTTACCTGATAGTTATTTGTATGCTAGTGTTATGTACATACATATTAAGGGTTACTATGAATTGATTACTTTGTACATCTCTTCCTCAATTTTGATAACATTCCTTGCTCAAAGACTGGCATATCTGATATTAATATAGTTACTCTGACATTTCTTTATAAATTAGAGATTGCATGGCATAATTCTCCACTTTTCTTAATTTACATGTACTTTTAGATTTAATCTGTGTTTCTGTAGACAGCATATATTGGATCATTTTTATTCACTCTATATAAGTTTTTAATAGGCATACCTAAGTCATTCATGTTTAAAGTGATTATCGATATCCCTGTATTAATACCTGTAGTATTTTGTTCTGTTTTGTGTTGTTTTGCTTCATTTTTCTCTGCCATTCTTTTCCAGCATTCATTGATTTTAACTGAGTAACTGATACGATTTTGCCTTACCTTCAATTTTTGTATGTCAACTAAATATCTATTTTACCTTTTAATGATTGCCTTTCATTTACAATACATAATTAAAAGTATTCAAAGTTTTTAGAAAGCAGTGTGCCCATATCATAGACATGTAAAGACAACATAGCAAGCTATTTTTCCACTTCTTGGAAATTGTGACTACTGCTGTTATGAACAGAGGAATGAAGATGTCTTTTTGATATACCCATTTCATTTCCTTTACATATATTCCCAGAAAGCACACACTGGATCATGTTTACAGCTGGATCTTATTTATAACTTTTTGAGGGAACTCTATAGCTCTATTTTATAGTTATGCCACTAAAGTACATTCTCACCAACAGTATGTCAGTGTCCCATTTTCTCCATATGCTCAAAAGAACTTGTTACCTATTACTGAAATATATCTCCTCTTCCATTGGTTTACATTTATGACATTATGCCAATGTCATGCAGTTTTGATTATCACATGTGTGTTAGTAAACTTCTTATGACAAAACATCACAAGCAACTTCAAAAAATGAGTTTGAAATTGTTATTTCTCATTCAATATTTTAGAATGAAAAGTATTGGCATTATTTCTTCTATAAATAGTGATGCCATCTGATCCTAGGCTTTTGTTTGATGGGAAGTTTTGTTGTTTTTTATCTCATCTTCACTGGTTTGCTCAAGTTTTCTAATTCTTCATGATTCAATATTGGTAAGGTATAATCATCTAAGAAATTACTTCTTTCTTCTGGAATATCTCATTTTAGCATAAATTGCTTTAATAACTTATAATGATTCTGTGTATTGTGGTAATCATTGTACTGTATTGCTTTTCATTGCTCCTCTTTCTTATTCAGTCTTCTTCTCTCAATTAGTCTACCTAAAGGTTTGTCTATTTGTCTATGTAAAGAACTACTTCTGTGCCGGACGTGGTGGCAACTCCTGTAATCCCAGCACTTGGGAGGCTGAGGGAGGAGGATCCTTGTGAGGTTGAGACCAGTCTGGGCTACAAAGTGAGCCCAAGTTCAGCCTGAACTGCATAGTGAGACCCTGTCTCAAAAAGATAAAAAAGAAAAAAAAAAAAAAGATACTACTTCTGCGTTTTAAAAAATTAGCTCTTTCATTTCCTTGTTTAGTTTTTTAATTGTTTCTAGTACATTTGTTTCTCCTCTGAACTTTATTTTTCCATTTGATATTTGTTTTTTCTTCAAATTTTGATTCCATTTGATGTAGCAATAGGTGTATAGAGTATTCTAAATTTGTCTGTATAATTATATTTACTACTGTATTTTATGCCTTCTGGTATTTTTTTCTTATTCATTAGCTTCCTGTTTTTTTGAGATTTAAGAACTCACATTAGCAATTCTTTTAGTTCAAATCTAGTTGAGATGTTTTCTTTCAGTTTTTGCTTGTCTGAAAATGACTTAATTTATAAAGGCTAACTTTACTGAGTATCACATTCTTAGTTGAGTTTTTAAAAATTTTTCTTTAACCTTTGAAATACTCACCCTACTCCTTCTTGGTCTATATGATGTTTGCTCAGAAGTCTCCTGTCAGGAAAACTGGATTATCTTTATGTGTTTCTTCCCTCTTAGTGCTATAAGGATCCTATTTGTGTTTAACAATTGAGAACTTTACTATGTCAATGGTTGCATACATGTTTTGTTGAGTTGAATCTGACTGCTTGCCTTTGACCTTCCAGACTTTGTATATTTATACCCTTCTCCAGGTTTGTGAAGTATTCTGTTACGGTGTTTTCAAATGAGCTTTCTACTCTTTTGTCATTTTCAAGTCCCTCTTGAACAATAATAGACTGAATACATGCTCTTTTAATGCATCCTAAATTTCCAAATAGCTTTCTTCAGACCTTTTCATCTATGTCTTTTTTCACTTCTAACTGTGAATTTTTAATCTGTCTTTGAGCTCACTGATGCTTGCTTGAAATATTGTGCTACCGATAACTTCTATTAAATTTCATTTTGTTTATGGAACTTTTTAGCTGAAGAATTTCCATTTGAAATATATTATAACTTCAATTTCCGTGTAATGTTTCTCTGATAAAGTACTGAATTATTTCTCTGTGTGCTCTTGTTGGTTTAGTTTTCTAAAAGTAGATGTGTAAAATTCTTTGTCCAAGTTTTTGTATGTGCTGTTTGCTATATGGTGAGGTGTTAGTGCCATTTTTGTCATGTAAATGAGGAAAGGGTTTTCTGAGCATTTTTAAACTTTCTGATGTGCCACTACTTTTGCACATTGAGGAACTGAGTGTTTATTTAAGTTTTCATATACTTCCATTTTGTGTCTCTTTTTAAAAATTCTTAGTAGGATGCTAAGTTTCTGAGTCAATAGATATTTCCAGTATTTCAGCATGAAATTGCATTCTTAGACCAGGTTTTTTATGTTTCTCTAGTTGTGCTTTCACTCTCTCAGTACTAGAAGATGCCTCAGGCCCATGTTTGTTCTATACCTGCAGTTGTGTTATTTAGGCTGGCTGGATGGAATATCTTCAAAGGAGTAAGCTAGTCATGCATATATTTACTTGGGGTTCAGGTGGGCCCAGACATTGTATGTGAAGTCTGACCTATGTATATGTGCTGTGGGTTTCTGCTTAATATTGTACCTCACCATTTAGGAAACACCCTAGGATTCATATTCAGTGACCTACCATCTATTTCCATCATTTTCCATTTAATGAAAAACTGTCAATGACAGTTAAATTTTTCCTGACCTAGCTCTTGTTCATTAGAGATTTTTTTTCATGGATTTCTGCTCTAAAATAACATTCCCTGACTCTGCCTTTTTGTTTGTCCATTCTGTGAGAAGTTTACCCTATGACAGGAGTTTTTTGATACAACTATCATTTGTTGAATTTTTCACTTTATTCTGTTTTTTTTTTCCCTTGTGTTTATAAGTGCCAACTTATAACTTCCATACATGACACACTGGGAACCAGAAGATTGATTAACTTATTCTAAATGTTTAAATATGCAAATGCTATAGTCTGAATGAAATTTCTGTAAGAAAGCTTATGTTATCACAAGTTATAATACTTCCACTTCTCTTATTTTATGTCTATTTTCATCTCCTCTAAGAAATATGCTCCTTAGAGTTAGGGATCTCAATGAATTCCACAGAGAATTTCCACACAGCAAATGATTAATATTTGTTGAAAAAAATTTAGGAAAGAAATATGTAAAGAAGTAAGACAAAATATGCAAGGAGGTTTCATATATATATACAAATAATTTACAGATATTTCATTAATGTATATATGGATGTTATGTAATTTATGACATTAAGAATTGTGACAACCATAATTTAAATATATAATAACAACAAATTAGATTTTTTGGCACTAATACATAAGATAACATATTGTCAAGTGAAAAACAGCAAGTTTCAGAAAAATACAGCAGAAACTGTTTTACTATAAATACAACTATCTTTGTATGTTTGCATGTGTACGTCAGTTGTATTAATAGGTGTGTGCATATTTGAGAGAAAAAAACTACACTATCAATAAGAATAATTCAAATTGTGGCCAGGTGTGCTAGCACACTCCTGTGATCCCAGCACTCCAGAGGCTGAGGGAGGAGGATCCTTGCAAGTTCGAGACCAGCCTGGACTACAAAATGAGCCCAAGGTCAGCCTGAGCTGCATAGGGAGATCCTGTCTCAAAAAGACAAAAGAACAGAAAAAAAGAAAAGAAAAGAAAAGAATTCAAATTGTGATGCTCTCCCTTTCTGCTTTCCTTCCTTCCCTTGTTTCTTCTCTCTCTCTCTCTCTCTCTCTCTCTCTCTCTCTCTCTCTCTCTCTCTTTCTCTCTCTCTGTCTCTCTCTGTGTCATTTTGGTTCTCTGAAAAATTCAAGATATTTTATTGATTTTTGTTGCTTTTTTACATAAGTTTCATGCTGAGGGAAAATTATTCATGTAAGTTTAAAAGAAATATACTTGCCAGATTGCAAAAAGTTTTATATATGACACAGTAAAACACAGTTTAATTAGAAACAAAAAGTCTGTTTTCTAGGGCTGCAGTCAAATAAAGTTTTGAATTTAGGAGGCCAGATGGTGGTCTAAAATAGCACATATTTTAGATTCTTGCTAGCAGTGAAGTAGACTTAAATCAACTGGATGAGAGGTTCACTTTAATCAGGTCAACTAACAGTTGTTACATCCAAGCTGACTGAAATTCAGAAATTCACTGAAATAAATCTGAAATAAAAAATAAATTTTGTATTCCAATATTTTAGTAAGATAAAACACACAGTTTTCCATTTCTTTAAGGATTTGCATATGTCACAGAATTTACTCAACATTTTATAAGAGTAGAAATTTAAGTATAAATATTTCAAATATGAAATAGACAATTGGCAGTTAGATAAAATTAAATGAAATTTAGAAGTTAGAATACTTTCATATTATCAAAAATAAATTCTTATTTTTAAAATTTATTTTTCAAAAGTATTTCAAATGGACACTATTATAAGTAACATTTAATGATTAAAAGGAGTTGATAGTTTAACTTGAAGGTCATACTGAAAATGCACTAAAATTCTTGAAAAATTTCTCATTACAACCACTTGGAACCTTAGTAGTAGTAATTCCCTTGATGTCTAATTTTTCCATATAAAATTGAATATGATAAAATATTTGATGAAAACCTTTCTTTTTCACTTTAGCATTCCCTTGCTCTATCATTTACCCCACCAGGGAAAAATAATAAATTATTCATTAATTTGTTCATTCATTCATTCAGCAAATAAGTGTTAAGCTATATATGAAAGGAAATCTTTGAAGCAAGGAAAAGAATGATTAAAGCAAATTTCTTTCTTTCTCTTAGTACACACATTTTGTTTGGATTGAAATGCAGAAAATCAACAATAATGTGGGCATAGTGATGCACGATTTTAATCCCAGGAGGCTTGCAAGTATGAAACCAGTCTGGGAAATGTGATGAGACCTCATCCCTCCAAAAAAGTAAAAGGAAGTGGTAATGTAGCTTGTGGGTTGATCATCATTGGGTCCAATCCTTAGTAACTCCAAAAATTAAAAAGAACAAAGGAAAGAAATGTGTAAATAATAATGTGTTAAAAATGATGCTATGAAGGAGACAGTTTTGAGGAAAAACATTTTTTTTAACATTATTTTATATAGGGTGAGGCAAAGTGTGTGGGAAAGAAAAAATGAGTTGAAGAAGTGGAAAAAATAAAATTTTAAATAAATTGGCTTGGGATTGTGTGTGACATGATGACTCTTATATGATTCAAGACTGCTTTTTTATCTTGAAATTCCTTATTTTTGTTTTAACTGTTTGAAGATTTGTTTTTCTAAATGATGATGGGGCATAGATATTTGAGAGAGAGCACTGATAATGCAAAGGAAATAATCAGTCTGGTTAATCATACACCATTAACTTTAAAGCAGAGGGAAAAAAACGTATTTTACAGTAAGACTAAAAAAGTAACATGTAGATGACTATGCTCATAAATTTACTTATATTTAATTTTCTGGATGTGAAGTTAGAGAGATAGTTGTCCATTGGAACTAATAAAAGACATAATAAAAGTAAGGAACATGGAGAAATTAGAAAAGAGACAATGAGAAGATAGCTAGCTAGGAAAAATCTTAAAATATTAAGTGAAATCAATTGATGTTTATGGAAGAATAACTGAATTTAGAATAAGGACAATCATTCTATTAGTCCATGATATTTTCTTTCCTCTTTTCCAATCTTCTCAATCATAAAAATGGATCATCACCCTGTCCATTGAGAGAACAAGACTAAAAAATTTAGAGAAATAGTAAGGAAATATTTGATAACTAAAATGTATTTAAGTTTATGTCATGTCTCATGTAATACATATTTATACAATGGGTGCTCAAAATACATAGTGAATGTTTAAATTTAGAAATGTATTACAATAAATCACACATTACCAACAATGATGAGATAAATATATTCAAAACAAAGGGAAATATTTTGATAGGAATTAATGGCAGTGTGTCTTTTACTGAATGAATGATTTTATACACCGTATTTTCTGACCACTTCTTGTGCACACAATATTCCTATGTGTATGTTTAGTTGTAACTATTAAGGAGCTAACCACATGATTTTTACTGTAAAACTTGTGCTGAGAACATTTCTGGCTTGAAGTATATTAATAAAGAAGCTGAAAATGTGTTTAATATAATGCAATTACATTTCCTCTACTGAATATAGATCAAAAGTATGGTAAATTGGTGAATCAAAACCAGTATTCTACATTTCTTAATACACAACTGAAGATTTTTCTAATACTATGCTTTTGCTATCTTATATTTTTCCTTCATTTTTTAGTGTTATATCTTGTATTCTTTTAGCCATGTTACTAGTAAATATAAGAAAAAAGTGACATTTGTGTATCTTTCTCTGAAAAAGATGAAAGCAATAACAACATACTGCTTGTTTTTAGTATATGTTATTACTTTTTGTTACATTTAAGTATACTTTGTGAAAGCAGTCTCTTCTGAAAGTCAGAATCCCTACAGATCCACCAATATAACTAACTACAAAGAGAATCAGAAATGTGGTGGTCTAAAATTACCCAAGAATATAGAGTTTAGACAGAATCATAAAGATGATTGAGTAAAGGCACCCAGTATTCATCTGCTCCACCAGAGAGCAAGATCAATTCAACAGGTATATAACTGCTTATTGAAGGAATGACTGTAGGAGAACGCTGAAATTTAACAGTAGAAAACAGACAACATTTGAAATGAAAAAACCAAGACAGCAGAACAACAACAGAAACAAGTTATCCCAGCACCTACCACCATGGTTCCACAGCTGGAGTTTGAGAGAAGTCTCTCCTACAGAAAGGTAAATATGAAAGAGTCTCAGCAAACTGAATCATCACAGATACTAGTGATTCTAGCCATTGGAATGTTTTACAACCTATAGACATACATAGTCTAAATAGATAAGAAACGTGAAAGTCAGTGGCCTGACTTTGGAAAATCAATTCACTTCATGTCCCACTGAACACTGAGTGCTATAATCGGGAATCATCTTGAAGAGGGAATTATTTTTTGAATTTGGATTGATCTTGCAGGCAGAAATTCTTACATATACTTCTGCCAGTCTTAAAAATATGCTTAAAAGAGTCCTTATTGGACTCCAAATATTGTATATTGTAACTCAAATATTGTATATTATAATGCAAATATTGTAATCCCTTTTCCAGTCCTCCTCACAGTTTGGAAAGTTATAATTATAATCCCATTGAAACATTGCTGGAATCCTGGCAAATAAGTTTCAATCTACAACATCCAATGCAACTCACTGCGAGAGTAAAGACACTAAGAGATATTCAAAGTTATGTGCAGCC
Source organism: Cuniculus paca (assembly GCA_004365215.1). Taxonomy (NCBI): domain Eukaryota; kingdom Metazoa; phylum Chordata; class Mammalia; order Rodentia; family Cuniculidae; genus Cuniculus; species Cuniculus paca. Next base: position 889 of record RJWT010047820.1, on the reverse strand, counting down.
AAGGGGTCCTAAGTCCCATCCAAGTGAGGATACATGGACAAAGGTCTTGATCCAAGGCCTGTCCTAGAATTTATTATCATGTGAAGAAAGGAGTGGTTCAAGGATGATTGTCAGTGAGGATGGTGGGAAGCAAGGTGAGTTGAGCTATTGGTGGAGGGCAAGCACCTCTGCAATATGCAGGGAGAAAGATATGCAAAAGGGACAGTCTGCATAATTCAACTGGGGTAGCATATTAATGAATGTAAGAAGTCGTTGCTTCACTTTCTGATAGGTAAACTTTTGTACCCTGGAAAGTTCATGGTCTTTTATTTTGAAGCTTGTACCATGTTGACATTTCTGGAGCTAACTGGCTCTGCCATCTCACTGTGTTTAACTGTTCTACAGGAAACACAATTTGAGGAAACAAGAAATTGTTGATTGACCTTAAAGATTACTTATTAGTACCTTAGCTAGCCTTATTTGTATCACTTAAAGCCAATTGAAGGAAGAAGAGGATAACACAGCCAGCACTGTGCATATCAGCACAGGGAGACAGGGAACTCTGAGGTAATAGTTCTGTATTCAAGGAGAGCCATGCAGTTGGTCTTCTACAAGTCCTACATCCAGATGTGGAAGAAAGTTACCTACCATCATGAAAGCATGTGTAAATATAAACCCATTAACAGAATAGATATACAAAAAGAGAAAAAGAATAAAATCAATAATCAATAAAATAACTATCAAATAACAGACATGAGTAAGAGAGGAAGAAACAAATGATATTCAAAACCACAAGAAGAAAATCAACAATGTGAGTGACATAAATTCATCATATAGTATAACTTTGAATGTAAACTGTCTTGATTCTTCAATTAAAAGACACAGGGTGGATAAATGGATGTAAAAATAC
>RJWT010047819.1:0-11239 GCA_004365215.1 Cuniculus paca | reverse complement strand
TCTCCTTCTCCTTCTCCTTCTCCTTCTTAGTGCACATTAAAGTAGAAACATTACCATTAGACTAAATGTCTACTTACATGCCTTCAATTATGATCTCCTGGCATACAGAGTAAGTCAGTGCATGCCTTCTTGGATTTGCCAGGTAAGTCATGGGGTTCTGAGCTTCAGTTTCCTCATATGGAAAATGGGCATATAATGCAGTCTGCCTTCCAGAATGGATTGGGAGATTTTGATTGTCAAGGCACACAGTGGGCACTCTAGAAGCAGAACCCTTTTTCTGGCATGAGTTCATCAGACAAATTGTCTTCATTGAAACTTGTCTTGTTGTTGTTGTTGTTGTTTTGTTTGTTTATTTTGTTTTTTGTTTTTTGGTACCAGGAACTGAACTCAGGACCTTGCGTTTGCCAGGCAGGCACTTTGCTGCTGAGCTAAATCCTCAGCAAACCTTGTTTTTTAATTCTGTTAAATGGGAGAATTGGACAAGACCTCTTTCAGGTTTGTATCCGGCTCTGAAAGTTTTCAAGTTCAGGTTCCCAGTTGTCACAGTCACTTTGCTAAAATATAGGCTTGCATTCCTGTGGAGGATGGAGTTGGCTGTGGCAAGTACAAGGCTGAGACATTCTTGGAATATCTGCCCTGGGCTACATCCTGCAGGAGTTCATGGGCAGGGAGGGAAACAGAGGAAGAGAAAAATCCAGTAGGAAGCCACATCCTAACTCCTCAGTCACAATGCAGGTCCCTTGAGTGCTATTTGCCTGAGGACCCTGGCATCTGCCCTAGTCTGACCAGTGCCTGAGTCTTCCTATGAGCCCACTTCTTTGTTCCAGGTCTCCTTAATTCTGAGATGAGGAGCCCCAGCTTTGTCTAGGGATGTCCTTTGGGAATGAGAATCGTGTCAACGTCATGTAGTTTTGCGGCAAGTTGCTGAGTCTACAAGATATCTCCTCACTTGAGCTGGCATTGGGGGAGAGAGGATCGCTCCTCCGAGATTTGTTAGAACATGGCAGTGAGAAGCAGAAGGTCTGTAGTGGTTGTGATAAGAGGCTGGTGCCTCATTTTAATTTTGCTTTTCTATGGGAGCCAAATGATTGTAAAGATTGCATTTCTCTGCCTCTACAGAATCACCCGTAAGCACTTGGGCTCGTGATTCTGCAGAAAAATAAGGCAGCCAGAAAAGCCTAGGTTCAAATCCTGACTGCCACTCTCTTGCTACAAACACAGAAAACTTTTGCTTAGCATTCTCTGGGCCTCAGTGTCCCACCTTCCAAATGGCACTGCCATTGCATTATAAAATATTTAAGAATATCAGTGATCTCTACAAAGCAACATAGCATGAGAAAGATGGACCCCCAACAGCCCTTCAGCTCTCTTTGTCACCCTTTTCTCTGCTAAGTGGGAAGAAGTATTCCCTGGGATGGATTGATGCTGTCTCCAATCAACTAGCTCTTAATAGACTGTGAAGAGACAGCAGAGCTATTACTGGGGACAACTGTACAGAGCAGTTTGTCCCCAGGATGCCAGCTTAACCTGTACCGTTCTTTTTTTTTTTTTTTTTTTTGCACTGGGGATTGAACTCACAACCTCGTACTTAATCAGACAGGTGCTTAGGCCACTGTGCTAAATCCCCAGCCCTTGTCTTTTTGAGACAGGGTCTCACTATGCCGTTCAGGCTGGCCTTGAGCTTACTTTGTAGCCCAGGCTGGCCTCGAACTCACAAAGATCCTCCTGTCTCAACCTTCTGAGTTCTGGGATTACAGGTGTGAGCCACCACACCCGGCTCACCTCTGCCATTCTTTAGGACAGCACAGCTAACCCAAGGAAGGGGACAACCAAAAGGTACACAGAATCTCAGAACTTTGGTCTACTAGGAATCTCTTAGCCAATCACATCTTAACCAAGTCCCTTGGCCTGATGCTAGAAATCATTCCTTCAGCCTAGACAAGATGTGTCTAGCCTCAGGCATGATGTTGTGCTAAGCAGTGTACTTTCTTAGCTACTGAGCTACAGTCTGCTTTCTGATTTGTTCTTTCCCTTTTTGCAACTTATGCAAGATTGCAACCACAGTAGAAGGCAAGGCTGGGTTGTGAACCAGGTCTGGGTGCACCCTGACGCCCATGGCTTTGGGTCCCCGTTTCCTCTGTAATTCAGGCTCCATGGCTGCATTCCCTTCTGCCCAGGACCCAGCATGACACTGAGCACACAGCAGGAGTGAGAAAGGGCCAGCACCACCCTTCAGGATACTCACAGAACCGGAGGCTGTCCTCTCCCCAGGCGCTCTCAAGTTTGGGGAGCAGCGATATGCCTGCAGTCCTTGCGTCCTGGCCAGCTCTTCTCTGTCTCCAGACGCCTGGCTCAAGGGACTGTCTTAGTTCTTTTTCTCACTGCTGAGACAAAATACCTGACACCAGAGTTAAAGAGGGAAAGGTTTGTTTAGCTCACAGTTTATCGAGGCTTCAGGGCATAATCAGCTGACTCCAAGCAGGATGGCATGGCAGACAGGCATCACAGAGTAGAAACACTGTGGCAGAGAGAAGATAATGAAGCAAGCAAGGGACATTCTGTACCTTATGTTGTATCCAGGTTACTGGGATTAGGGTGGTGCGAAACCAATCAGTGAGCTGATTTAGTAGTCACCCACCCTTAATCCCAGCACCCTTAATCCTGACATCGTACCACGAATCAGTCACACACCCTAGATTCAGCCACCTCTGAAAAAGCCCCATCTATGATGTCATGAGGCTTTGGGGGTGGCATCTAGACACAGGCCATAACGGGGATCATTTTGGGGGTGACCAGGGAGTGTTCCCTGTAGCCAGGTGCTCTGGGGGACAGACCTGAGAAGCTTGGTGTTGGCCGACCCTGTCTGAACTGACCCTGTGAAGGAGGCGCCTCAGATTGAGCCCTGCTGCGCTCCTCCCTGAGATGACTGCGCTGGGGCTGGGAGAGCTCATGAACATTCAGCGCGTGGCTTGCATTCCCCGTCCTCTATGACACAGGTGAGCAAGGGAGGCGAGGAGCTTGCGTGCTGACTGAGGATGCCAGCTTAACCTCCTGTCGTCCTCTCCAAGCATCACACAAGGAGAAAGAGTGGGCAAAGGGCCTAAAAGTAGAAATCGGTGACCTGAGGTAGGGGGCTGCTCTTGGGGGCCTACTCTCCGGGGGCTCAGAAAGGAGTTCCTGAAGAGATGGGTTTGGACATGAAGACTTGGGAAAGCTCGTTCTAGGCAGGGGGTGTGACAGGGCACTGGAGGTTCTAGTTAGGAGGTTGGATTTTTATTCTTTTTGCAATCCAAAGCCTTTGGCAGGTTTTTAATGCGAAGGACTGAAGAAGTTCTCCAAGTGCAGGGAGAGGTGGCTTGGGTTCAGGGAAGAGGAGGAGAGGTTGCCTGCAAATGTCTGCTCTAAAGTCTCATCCCACAGGCCTGCAATCAGTTTCTGGGTGCAGATCGGTCCCCATGTGAGGCCTTGAGCTTCCTGCCCTTGTGTGTAAACTGTAAATCGCCTGAGATGATGGTTTGTAAATTGGAGCAGTGATGTCCATACCTGTCCTATATGACTGTTTAAATATTCATTGAGTTTGCAGTTGGTCCCCTGTATCCACTGGCTCCTACCAGCTTCAGACAAAAAATATCCAAGATTGAAAAAAACGAAAAGAAAGAAAGGAAAGTTGGGCATTACGGCAAATGCCTGTAATCCTAGCACTCTGATGGAGGCTGAGGCAGGAGGATCACAAGTGTGAGCTCATTCTTGGAAACTTAGCAACTTAGCAAAAACCTGCCTCAAAATGAAAAATTTGAAAAGGGCTGTGGATGTAGCTCAGTGTGAAGGTCCTAGGTTGATTCAACAACAAAAAGAATTAGAGGGCTGGAGATCTAGCTCAGCGGTCTAAGCACCTGCCTGGCAAGCGCAAGGTCGTGAGTTCAATCCCCGGTGCCGCAAAAAAAAAAAAAAAAAGAATTAGAGGAAGAGAGGGAAGGAGAGAGGGAGGAAAATGAAAGAATGAAAAAATATATTTTTTTCCAGAAAACATTTCACCTGTCCTAAATATGTAATCTTTTTCCTTATTATTCCCTAGACAATAGCATTTACATTGTATTAGGTATTGTAAGTAATCAAGAGATGATTTAAAGTATACAGGAGAATGTACAATAATACACCATTTTGAGCCAGGTGTGGTGGCACACACCTGAAATCCCAGCACTCAGGAGGCTAAGGCAGGAGGATCATTGCAAGTTCAAGACCAGCCTGGGCTACAAAGTGAACTCAAGGCCAGCCTGAACTGCATAGCGAGACCCTGTCTCAAAAAGACAAAAACAAACAAACAAACAAACAAAAAAACATAAAACAAACAAAAAAACCCCACCATTTTATATAAGGGACTTAAACATCCCTAGATTTTGGTATCTGAGAGGTTCTTGGAACCCAGCCCCACAAATTTCACAGGAGAACTGTGCCTTCGTTTCCTGGGACTACTGAACAAATGAGTATCAGAACAACAGAACTTCATTCTCTTGCACTTCTGCATGCCAGAATCCACAAGCAAGGTGTCAGCAAGACCCCAATCTCAAAGAGCAGTAGGCTTCCCATTGCATCTGCTGCCAGGGAAAAAATTAAGAATAGCTCAACTTACAGTTCTCTCCCATCACCCCTAAAGACCACCTGGTCACAGCTCCCTCCAAGAGGAGAGGAGGGGGGATCAGGCAGACGAGTGAGGGGCTGAGGACAGTTGGGCAAAGTGGAGTAGCATCCCCAGAATGTGTTTCTCTTCCTGGAACCACCGCTAAAGGAGGTATGACCCCCATTTAAAGGAAGCCGAGGTTCAGAGAGGTTAGGTCCCCTGCCAGAGCAAAGAGACAGCGGTTGACGCTGTTGCGGGAGCACTGTAGCTCTGTCCTTCTGTGCAACTGCATCCGCAGGGCTCTGCCTCCATCAGATTAACTCCCAATCTGCTGAGACGTGGGCAGACCCTCTAAAACTTACTGGCCTCGGGCAAGTGTTGACCATTCTCTCACGCCTTTTGGCTGACTGGGCTCAACTGGCCATTTCTGGCATGGCATGTGTCCCGTAGGTGTGTGACAGTCACAGCAGGAGTTGAAGTCATCTGAAGGTTCTACTGGGTGTGACATCCAAGATGGCTTCTTCATCTGCAGCTTGGGCACCATGAAGCCCCTTGGCCTCTCTCTACAGAGTCTCGTCCTCCAGCCTCTCTATGTGGCTTGGGTTTCTCATGGCTCAGAAGTTGCAATCATTTCCTTCTTCCTAGAGGCTGACCTCCAAGAGACAGGAAGTGGGAACTGCCAATCCCATGCAGGGCTGTGCCTGGAGCTGCCATGATGTCATTTCCACCATATTGGTTGTGTGTGTCTCGGGTGGGGTGGGGGGGTTCTGTTTCTTTTGTTTTGTTTTGTTTTGTTTCAGTTTGGTTTTGGTTTTGGTTTTTTGAGACAGGATCTTACTATATAGTCCAGGCTGGCCTTAAACTCACTCTGTAGCCCAGGCTGGCCTGACTTGAGATCCTCCTGCTTCAGCCTTCTAGATACTGGTGTTATAGACATGTCCCATCACACTTGGTTCCACCATGTTCTTTTTAACAGCTTCATGGAGATGTAAGTCACATGCCTCACATTTTACCCACGTCAAGTGTCCATTCAATGACTTTTGGTGCTTTATGGTTTCTTTTTAATTATGGTAAAGCCAGGTATAGTAGTACATGCTTGTAATTTCAGCACTTGGAAGACTGAGGCAGAAGGATCACAAGTTCAAGCCCAGCCCTAACAACTTAGCACCTTAGTGAGACTGTCTCAAAATAAAAAATAAATTTAAAAGACTGAGAGCTTAACACAAAACCCTGATTTAAATCTCCAGTACCACAAAAGTAAATAATAATTTTATAAATAAACATCATAGTAAAATGTATATCACACAAACTCTGTTTGAACATGTTTAAGTGTACAACTGAATTTGCACTACTTGCAACCATTCTATTTTCTCCAAAACTTTTGGCTCTGGCTTCTTTTAGGTAGCACCATGTCTTCCAGGTTCATCCGCATCATAGCACAGAACAGAATTCCATTTGTTTTTAAGGCTGAATAACCTCCTGTTGTCCTTAGACGCTGCATTTGTTTATCCATTCATCTGCAGTAGACCCCTGAGTTTGTTTCTGCCTTATGACTATTGTGAATAATGTGAACACTGGTATTCAAGTGTGGGTCTGAGTGTTGCTCAACTGAAGTTCTTGGGATACATATTACCTAGGAGTGGAATTGCTGAGTCACAGGGTCATTCTCTGCCTAACATCTTCAGAAACTGCAACATGTTTTCCAGTATGCTGTATACTTGTGGTCACAGTAAGGACACGGCCTCTGCAGCTCCGAGGTGGAAAGATATATGCCACCCCACAGTGGAGAGTAACAGGGTCACAGTGGGAAGCTATCTGGGGAAAGGAGGTCCTGTTTGTTGCTGCCATCTTTGGAACATGCACTCTACCACACTGAGTATTAATGAATTCATTTATTTAGTCTTTCAGTGAATATTTCTTGCTTTGTGATCCTCCTGTCTCAGCCTCCTGAGTAGCCAAGATTACAGGTGTGTCCTACCACACCTAGCCTCAGTAAATATCTTTTGATGCCCAGGCACTGCCAGGTGTGGGGAGTGTAGGAGCCATTAACTAAAATTATGGACGTAATGTTAGGCAGGGGGGCTGGGTTTTCTTGATGTTCTTTTCCTTCTTCCTCTTATCTTTATAAGATGGATGAGTAATGGAATGCTGCAAACTGCGTTAAACTTAAATGCATAGCTGTGTGATGTTTTCCTGATAACAGCCCCATGACCAGCCCCCAGGTCATGTGATAGGACCGTTCCAGAAAGTTTCCGTATGTCCCCACGAGTCACTGTCATTGACCTCTTGCCCCACAACGGAGCGCTGCCTGTGTTTGAACCCCACATGAATGGAATCACAGCAGATGCTCTGGTTTGAGGCATCTCCCCGGACAGTTTGTGAAAATCCATGATGGATTCTTGTGTGGAAACCCCAGTAAGGGCCACGGAAGACTCGTGCACGGTGAGCACACAGCCGGTGTCTCACCCAGTTCTGGAGAGAATGACACAAACACCAGCAATGGAAGAGCTCACCTTTGAGAAGGCCTCACTATTCACGAGGCCCTAGCCTTGTCACATGAGGGCACATGTGCTGGGCAGAGGTCACAGGCCCTGGAACAGTCCCTGGAGGGCTGACCCCCACTTCTACTCTTAGGAAGGTAGGAAAGACCTCAGTTGGAAGGTGTAGAATCCACTGACTCTGGACTTTGTCTCCCGTGCCTTGCTTTTTGTTTTTGTAAAATTAAAATATTAGCTGGGCCTGGTGGCACATGCCATAACCCCAGCACTCAGGAGGTATAGGCAGAAGGATGACTGCCAGTGTGAGGCCACCTAGGCCATATGGTGAGTTCAAGGCCAGCCTGAAATACATGGCGAGACTCTGTCTCAAACCAAATTAGAATATTAATAGTCACTGCATCCTGTTACATTTCTCACTTAGGGAAATACAGTAGTCCTGCCCAGTTTATCCACAAGGGGTACATTCAGACACCCCTGGGGGCGTCTGAAACTGCAAATAATACCAAACCCTACTGCAGCACTGCCACATAGTGTCAGAGTGTGCTTGGCCTGGTGCTTTCTTTGCATCACTGCTTGTGCAATTGTGAGCCATTATTAAGTCAAACAAGGGTTTACTCAAACCCAAGCACTGTGGCATCGGAACAGCTGATCCACTAACTGAGATGGGTGGGTAACATGTACAGCTGGACAAAGGGATGATTCATGACTGGGTGGGACAGAATGGGACACTGCAGGATCTCATCACGAGACTCAAAACTCTGTAATTTAGAACTGAGGACGTGTTTACCTAGAATTTCCATGCAATATTTTCAGCAGTGGTTGATGTAGGGCACCTGAAGCCAAGGATAAAGAGAAGGATCGTGCAGGGTCTGTCTCTCAGAGACCACTCTAGTGGGTTTGGCTTTCACCCTGGGATAGGGACCATTGTAGGACTCTGACTGGAGAGAGGAGAGAAGTAATCTGACCTAAGTTTTGCAAAGGACCACTCTGGCTCCTGTGTTGAAGACATACAGACTGCAGGTCCGGGGGGAGATGGGGAAAGCCTGGCACTTAGACCTGAAGGATGATGGTGGAGGTGGAGACAGGCAGATTATGGATCTCTTTTTAAGGGGGAACCTTAGGATTAGATACGTTACGGTTTACTTAGGTCTAAAAGACCTCCGAAAGCCTCATGTGTTGGGAAGTGTCAGTCAGCGTTTTACTAGAGAAACAGATGTAACACAAGATACACAAATCTGTAAGAAATTATAAGATCCGCTTATGATGGTCAGCCACAGAGTTGGATGAGGAAGCGTGCAGAGGGTGTGTGCACCCTGGAGGCTGCAGAATTCAGTCCAAGGTTTGGTGCTCACTGCAGTGTTCCATTCAGGTCAGTATCAGGAGGCCGATAGGTCTGCAAAAGAAGGTTAAAGAGTCTGCACCGAAGACTGAAGGATCCAAGGCAGAGGCCAGAGTCTGCTCGAAAAGCCAGGAGGATGCCCCAGCTGAAGGTGAAGGCTAGAGCTCCTCCAAAGATCAGAAGCCAATTCATCCTTCCTCATTTCACTTTTGTGCCGTACAGACTACACGCCACCCTAGGGTGGGTCCTCTGTACCCTAACATGCAGACAGCCACCCTGGGCAGGTCCTCCACACCCTAGGGTATAGAATCTCTGGGCCAACTTAGTTAAGCTTCTAAACTTCTCAAGTTGACACAGTCACTCACTACAATCTCCCTCACTGGCTCCTTTCACTCTCTGCTTCCCAGCCACTATGACACAGTAGCTTTCCTCCCTGGCAGGCCCTTCCTGCATGCCATTTCTGCATGAGAGCTTGCCCATCATGGGCTGAAACTATGAGCTAAAATAACCCTCCCCTTCTTAAGGTGAGGGTGTTGGGCAGTGTATCCTAGTGACAAGAAAGTGACTAAGACAAGATATGATACACAAGAGAGCACCCACAACAGGGTGTGTGGCTCAGAGAGCCTTGTGCAAGCCCCAAAGTCCAGGTGGAGTTGGCGAGTACAGCCCACTGCACCTTGTGAAGTTTTTACAGACTAGGAAAAATGATAGTGGCTTTCTGGATACAACGTGATATAAAAATTTCCACTTAAATGTATTGCTATTAGAAAGCAAGAAAATGTCTTTCTTCCTATTTTCTTTGGAGGTTAAACTCAAAACTTCACACATGCTAGCCAAGTGCTCTGCCACTGAGTTATAGCTCCAGCCTTGAAAAGCAAGGTAAATTCAAGAGAACATCTTATAAATGTTGGTAGATGCAGAAAAAACACCCCAGGCTTTGGAGAAATGTGCACTTGGTGTGTTTCTGTGTGTCAACAGGCTTTTTCTGTAAAGCACCAGATGCTAAATATTTTCAGCCTTGTGGATCACATGGTTTCTCTTCCAGCTATTTAAACTGCTGTGGCAGCACAAAAGCAACCATAGTAAATAGATGTAACTATGTTACAATAAAATTTTATTGACAAAATCAAGTCAATGACTATCACTTGTAAACCGATAGCCTAGAACTGAATCCCAGAGCAGGCCAGCCCCAAGAACATCATTCCTGACCTTCCAGGAATCCTAGACTTCATAACTCCAAGCTTTTTAGGTCCTCTATTGTCTTGGGATGAGTCAAGATGTTTCACTTTGTGCTACAAATGCATTCATTGTGCTGACCTACTTTCAACTTTTAAGTGTTTCTACCTAGAAATTGAAAGTCAATTTGACCTGGTTCAATGCCAGAGACTAATGTCCTTTTCATAGTCCATTTGGAAGCTCAACTCCTCTTTCCACACCTTCAGCAACCAAACCAAACACAGATCAATATTTAGTGCTTCTGGGACTCTATGTTAATGCTACGTCAAGTTAGTCAGTAGTGCCTTCCCTATAATTAAATGTCTAGACATATCCTGGTGCCATGTTACAGTTTCTCTCTGTATATTGTTTGAGAAAACCTAGAGAAGCTCCTCCTACCACTAGCCACAAACATTTGATAAAATTAATCATCTAAGACATTTAACAAAGAATCAGAAAGCACAAAAAGGTAGACATAAGTAGCCTGTCACTTACAACAGCCTTATATCCAGGATCAATGTTAAACAGAAAATGTTTCTTTACAGCCTGCCTTTATCATGTATTGGGTTATGGTCTTATTTTTGTGCCTCTACACAGTTTTATATAGAAACTGTATATAAAATCTTATGGGTTTTTCCCCTCTCACTATATTGCTTCAAAAATAATTTTCCTGTCTTTTTACATAGTTCTCAGTAAATGCAAGTATAATCAAATTTTTATTCTGCAGCTTTCTTAAGCAGTCCGGTGCCACCCCATTGATTACCTTGTTTCCACTCTTCTAAATTACACTGCACAGCACATCTTGGCGCATAGAACTATTTCTTCATTTAAGGTTATTTGCATTAGCTAAATTTCTAGAGTTGGGATTAGTAGAACTCAAAATATTTGGTATCTCCTTATCCTTTGTGCCTGCATTGTTTTCCAAAAGAATTAGGTTCAGGTATTCCCAGAAGTATCTGTTTGGACAGGGATCCAGGGAAGGTGTTCTGACTCTCTAACCTGAGATCAGACATGCAGATAGTGTGACTCCTGGGCAGTTGGTTGGCTGACTCTACAGCTAACACACACCCTCAGTTTTACAAAGCAGTTAGACGGGAAGAAGCTGGGCGTGATAGTGGCCACCTGTAATTCCAACAATATGGAAGACCGAGGAAGGAGAGTCACAAGTTTGAACCCAGTCTGTGCAACTGAGTGACTTAGCAAGACACTGTCTCAAAGTAAAAAAATAAAAATAAAATGGACTGGAAATGTAGGTCAGTGCAAAAGCCCTGGGTTCATTCCCTAATACAAGGGAGAGAGAAAGAGAACAAAAGGGAGAAGGAGAAAGAAGCAGATTTCATGGTCCCTGTAACAAGTGACACTGTTACATGATGTAATCTGAGCCTTCATCCCCTGCACCTGTGAAATGAGAGTACTGAGAATTCACTGAGCAAATACTGAATGTGGCTATCAAGTATGCCAACACTATGCAGTACACCTCTGGGAGAGGGCAGGCTAACATGGAAGGCATGCATTAGAAAGACACTCATACAAATAATATGCAAGTACAAACTACAAGAAATGAAAACA
>RJWT010047818.1:0-11245 GCA_004365215.1 Cuniculus paca | reverse complement strand
TAAAGTATATAAGAAAGAATAGAGATCACTCTGTCACTATCCACAAGGAATACCTTGTGATAAGGTGAAAAATTAAGCAATTAACTGAAAATCTAAGGAATGTTGAGAAATGACTGGCAATATTCAGATATTAGAATCATAGGTCTCCCTTCAGGGTATAGAATTAAAGTACCTGATTTAATTTAAATTTGCCACTTTCAATAACTCCATGTGTGAGTGTTGTGCATTTGAAATAGGAAGTAACAGTACTGTGTGATATAATTTGTGTCATAAATAGAAACATACATCTTCCAATTCAAATTAGTAACTTGCATATTTTATGCCATATCTCATTACTTTAGTTAATGCGTGCTGATTTCCTGGTTTATTCCTAAATTAGTCAGACTAGGTTGGATTTTGCTATTGCAACTACACCCAGAGCCTGAATTGGTGGAGGTCAATTACTTTATCTACAATCACTCATTCTGGGACCCACTCTAATGGAAGAATCTCACTTGAGAATACTGCTACACACCTTGAAAGGACAGAGAAAGTAGTATCCACATTTGTTTCTGAACTATTAATTAGCTAAAATAAGTCATGTTATCGAATATACAGTTCTATAAAGCAGTGATGACTCTTCTAAATAGAGTAACAGCAAATGCTTGCAGGTACATTTCATTCAATTAAAAATTAATTCATGAAATAATATGTACTTTAAAAATGTTAAGTGAGAATTTTAGTGGTAAAAATAAACAATCAACAATTGAGATAATATGCCCTACTTTCTCTTCTCAGTCCATCCTCAGATGAATAACTTAAATTTTCTAATTATTTATTCTAAAAAGTGTATGTGGTATGATGAAAATACATAGTGAATGTTTGAATTTTTAAAAATTATTACAGCAAAAGACACATTACCACTAACCCCCTCAAAATACTCTCCCTTGTTTCTCCTCTACACTGATGATGAAGATAGGATAGATCATCACTACCTCTGTGTACAAAATGGGCAAGGATCATGTGGTCCATCTCCTAGGTAACACTCTTGAAACTAAGTCTCTGCTCCTCTTATAGTATTTTGCTCCTAAGTCAATACTCTGTAGGTTTTTGGTTGTTGTTTGTTCCACCCTGTTAATTCATTTGCTGTTTTTCCTTTATTTTTTCTTTTGTAAATTTCCTTGCATTTCTTCCATTGTGTTTGTCTTTCTCCAGTCTTTATGTAGGTTTCTTTTTATGCTCAAACACCCATGTGGGCTGTTGTCATTTTGAAATGTTTTTTAGTGACAATAAAAAAAGACATTTGTATTGTGTGTGTTATCTGGTACTATTGTAAATTGCACTGATTCATAAAGAGCATATTATAAAGTAATCTTCTATCTTGGTCAGTAATATAACAGCTCAGTAATACTCTTAATTCCATTGTTAGTTAGCAATTGGAAATATTTAAAAAAAGATCTACTTCCATGTTTGACTAATAACATATTTATTTGACATTTCTTAGTTGTTATATTTTTATAGAAATCAGAATTTAAAGCTAAACAGATTAAAGTTAGAAAGTGAAAAGTAAATGTTTTACATTAGATACATAGATGCTATTTTAATACCTAATTTTAAAAAGATAAGAATGACATGTACATTGTTGACATGCTGTTAAATATAACAGCATAAATTTGTCAGTTCAAAACACAACAAATATAATATATCAGCATGGGAAATGGCACTAGTCTGGTTAGTAACATGAGTTTTGGAATTTGACTTCATTTATCATGAAGGAAGGTTTTGCCATCTACTAGTTTTGCCTTTCTTGGCCCCCTTGATTTGTCTTAGTTTCCTTATCTCTAAAATAGTGATAAATTGAGCAACCAATTTTCTTCCTGAGATGATTCATGTGTATCTCTAAGCATGGTGAGTGACATAACTAAATGTACAATACACTTTTGTTGTTATTGTTATAATTACTCTCAATGAGTCACTTATTAGTATGTCCTTTGAATTGTGCAAAGAACACCTGAAAAAAAAAGTCAAAAGAATCTACAGAATAAAACATGGAATAAAATTGGTAACAGAAGGAAAACTTATTGTTTTCCTTGGTTATGTATACCAAAGAATTTTTAGTAAATGGGAATGTCAGAGTGCTAAATAAATGTAGAAAGAAAATAAACTCTAAGGAACTTTAAAGACAAAATAATTTAAATCATTTCTATTTTTTCATCCATTAGAAATTTGTCAAGTCATGTTAGTCACTTTTCACAGCCAAAATTAGAAATTGGGGTAGAATGATTTAATGGATCAAACTTTCCAATGGTATGAGTAAGGCGAGTGAGTGTTAGAGTAAAATTCAACTTTATATTAAAAACATGAATGCCCATAATTCCACTGGAACACTAGGCCCATGCAAAGGCTTTAGTCAAATATATCTACTACTTGAGTGAAGCACTTGCACTGACTTCGTAGAGAGGGATTCCTTTTCTTTGTTTAGTTGACACTTGCATTTATATGAAAAATTCAGTGTTAAGGTTTCATGTATTCATGTTCTGTCACCTTTGATTCATCTCTTGTAAAAGTCAATATGTCGCTATTCTCTGTATGTCAATGGAGACTGCTTGGAGTGCTGACTTTAAAGACAGGTTAGAGAGTCACTGCAAAAAAATAAAAAAGCCAGCACCCTTTACTGGAACAAAATGATGCTAAATGTCAAAGAATAAAAAATTTTAGATGTGATTTAAAGAGTGACATGTATAATGTCTTACTATATTGCTGAGATATTAGATTTCAAATCATGTAAAACTGACCTGAATTCATAAGATAGCCATTCAGAGTCCTCCGGGAGTATGACTTCTCTTCAAGTTTCTCCTGAAGGGAAAGAGAGAGGACAAATAGTCATATATCATTGTGTAGAAGAGACACATCTGTCCTAAAGCAAGTGGAAGATCTGAACACAAGTTGGAAAGAAAATTCCTAAGTTTAAATTCTGAGCTTCCTATTCCTTGGCTAAGTTCTAAATGAAACATAGTTACACCTGTAGAGGTGTGCTATAGAGGTGTGGGCCTAGGTTCGTTCTTTCTTTCTTTCTTTCTTTCTTTCTTTCTTTCTTTCTTTCTTTCTTTCTTTTTTTCTTTCTTTCTTTCTTTCTTCTTTATGGGCAATACACCCATTACAACTTCAAATACCGAAACATCTGGAATGTGTGTGTCTGTAGGATACACAGCACTCTGAGTAGCCTGCCTACAGAAATTATTAAATTTAATTTTTATTCCAGGAAAAGGCCTTTAAAGCATCCCTGAACCTCAGCACAATCCTTAAACTGGTTATGTTGAGTAAACAAAGACATGAGGAATCAACTCAGGGTGTGAATGGGATGACAGAGCACAGTACAGATTATAAGCAGATTATAGAATATTAGCAGAAGTTTAAGACTAGAAATGACTTCTATTAAGAGTAAAAAAATAAGTAGAAATTCAATCCCTGGTACCAAAAAAAATAAGTAGACCTTTTATTTAGCAAAGTCAAAATGAATGCTCTCTTTTCATGGTTCATTATTTTTAAAAAAACACACAGAGCACTTGCTATACATCATTCATTATTCTAGGTGCTGAGAGAACACCACAGATTAAGACTTTCAAGGCTAGATAGTACTATTGTGTAGAGAGTAAGGCATAAATCATATGGCATCACCACCATATGATAAGGTAGAAGATGGTATATATTATACAGTTGAATTATACAGTTGAATCCTAAGTTTCATAATTGGCTTCTTGGAAAAGATAATACCTTTCCTGAGTCTTAAAAATGTGTAATGGCTACTATCTATTATTTAGACCATTCAAAGCACAATGAGATTTTACAAAGCTACAAATACCTGTATAAGTGTGGTTCACTCAAAAATTGTACTTGGTGCAGCATTAGTTTGAGAAAACAGTTGAGAAATGAAGAGATATAATATCATAAAACATTATATTTATATTTCATTAGACTTATCACCTGGATGGAAATATGCTACATTTATATCATTGAATACATGGTCATTAGTCACATGTAACTGTTAAGCACTTGAAATGTGGCTAATGAAGGTGAAACCATAAATGTTTAAGTTTTAAAAATTTTAACTAACTTTATTTCAAATTGGCATATGTAGCTAGGGGCTACTACTTTGGGTAAAAAAAAAAAAAAGGGTAGAAGTGCCTGACATCCACACACAGCAAACAAAGACACTTGGATATTATTCTGACAACAGTTAAAAGTCCTTGGTAAGTTTAAAGATTTTAAAGTAAGGAAATGGCATGATAGAACTTGTATTTCAGGCAGATTACATTGGTAACAGCATTAAGAATTGATTTGAGAGAACAAGTTTAGGTCAGAGAAACCAACTGTAATACTGTTGTTATTGTATGTGGAAGAGAAACAGCAATTGGGATAATGGCTTGATTTGAAATGTGGAAGTGTTGGCCAGAGGTATGTATCAGATGGATATGCAGAGGTAAGGAACCTTTGGCACCACAGCCCAAAACTTCCCATAATACTTAGTTAGAGATTAAAAGATAGTTTACAGGGCCACAAGTCCAAGTAGGATCAAAACATATTGCCTTAAGGAAGGAATGCTCTAGCCTTCATCTTTTCCATGCACCAATTAATTACTTAAATTGGCTCTATAGTCAGTCATATAACAGACTACCCTGTCCCTCCAGCCTTATTTCCTTTTCTCCCCTGCATGAATTCCTCCATCAATGTCCTTTATCCTTGCTTCTTGGTTCTATCAATAAAAAGTCAGAGAAGCTTCAGTTCAGGGGGGTCTTTATGAAACTCTTTCATGTTGAGGAGAAGTCTTTGGGGTTTGAATTGGACATTGACTATGAGTAATCTTTCTTTTGCACCATGCCATGGTCATGAACTGTGACACTGAAAACTATTTTAAAAAATTGTAGACTTGGTGAGAAATTGGGATGACACTGACATTTTGAATTGGGTAACCAGGTCATTGGTGAGCAGGAGGAATCAGCATAATGAAAGTGGCAAGATGATCTTAATGCATTTTATGGAAGCAACATTTCCAGGAAGACCAGAGGCCCTGATATTAGTAACTGTGGTCCTTCAGAAGAAGATCATTTACAACCATAACATCCTGTTGTTTCTTCTTGCTTCATATCTCTACCTTCTTTGGGTTGCAGTTGTATTTTACTAGAATGGATGTGCTTTTATGATTCCATGGTGATTATTCTGAAAATTAACACAGAGGTAATTAGGGCTGAAGAAGACTTCTAATGACAATTTTCAATTATTTTTGTTGGCACAAATGTACCAATACTTAAAATAAGGTAGTTCTGGAATTGTCAATTACATGACTAAATAAATTTATTTTGTTGTTGTTGTTGTTAATTGGACTTAGGTTTATAGAAGTAATAAATGAGAGAATGCTGCCTAAACAGTGTACTAGAATCCATTAATAGTGATTATTTGGCTCTCCATGTCCCCTCACAACACCTGCCATCAATGCAGGGTGGCATGAAACTCTAGATAGTAAAGAGTGTTTTCTGTTATCTTCTCTCTTTCCATTTGTAATGAAGTATTTTGGGGGCAATGAGAGTGAACACTATTGTTGATCAAAACTTGGTGCCCATGTGAAAACTTTCTAGCATGGTATCTCATCAAGAATTCTACAGTTTTCTCCCAAGTGCTCAGTAATTTTGCGACATTTGCAACTGGCAGCAGTGTAATTCTCCATAGCAATGAAATTTAAGTTTCTTTGTCATGTGAGAGAGGAGTGTGACTGAAGTGCCATCTCCTTTCCTCTACTTCTAAAAAGACTCACGGGACAGTAGGGCGACTGTTTCAAATGCAAAATTGTACACACAAGCAAATATACTCTTTTAAACAGAGAGATTGATATCCTAATATCAAAATATTCTATTCATGTCTCTGAAATTAACAACTTAAAAATACTAGACTACTGAATAAACATTTAACAATGATGATATTTTAAAGAATAGCATAGTGGACAAGGTAGGATGTGGAGCCTTGATGTCTGGATTCATGTTGCAAATCTACTACTTACTGTGTCCCCTTGAGCAGGCTACTTTATTTTTTTTTTATTTTAAAGAAAATAAAACTAAGCAAAATAAAGTAGAATAAACTCAACCAAAACAAAACCGTTTAAGTGATACAGAGTTTCAAAACAAGATAATAGGAAATCAATAATAGTTACCTCTTGCTGTCTTCAAAATAACCACCCATACCTTCAGACATAGGAAAATCAAGCAAAAGAGAACACAATAGATCCAATAAAAACAAAACAATGAATGTAATACAGGACTTCAAAACAAGATAATGGTAAATTCAAAATAGCTACCATAATATGTCCTGTTATCTTTGAAATAGCTGCCCATGCCATCAAATATAATAAAATCAAACAAGACAAAACAGAATAAAACCAAATAAAACAAGACAATGAAAATGATTCAGGACTTTAAATCAAGGTAATAGGGAGTAAACAATGGTGACCACCTTCAGAAGGAGGTCCTCCATGGATGCTATACCGTGTCTTGTTATCCTCTAAATAGATGATTAGACTACTGGCTTTAGACCTGCAAACTCAATGAAACACTAAACACTACAAGGATTAAGTTATATTTTACTTCAATAGCTATCATCTCACCCTGTGTTTCTCCAGATCAGCCTGTCACTCACAGTGATGGGGGAGTTGGGGGGGACCTGAGCTCTTTTTGTCTCTCAGCCTGCTCGGTGGGAGGGGCTAGTATCTTGTTGACCTCCTCATAGCCTGTGCATGGAACCAACTCAGAGGAAGTGTCTGACTTCTTGTTCTCCTTCTTGTAGCCCACAAATGGCACCAACTAATGGGAAGGGGATGGCGTCTTGTTGACCTCCCCATGGCCCCTTGTTGACCTCCCCATGGCCCATGCATGGTGCTGACTCACAGGAAGGGTCTGGCTTCTTGTTCTTCCTGTGACCTGCAAATGGCACCAACTAACAGGAAGGAGCTGGTGTTGGGTTGTCCTCCCCATGGCCCACGCATGGAACCTACTCACAGGAAGTGTCTGGTTTCTTGTTCTTCTCCCTGCAACACCTGAGTAGGTTACTCTGTGACCTATTTGCTAAATATTAGTTCATATAGGCTGTTTTGAAAAATGCTAAATACATAGAATATACTAAAAATTGTACTAGTCTTTAAACTAGGAAAATTATAAAGTAATGCCAATTAAATATGAGTTTCTATAACTAAGCAACTTAGAAACAAATGAATTTTTTTTATTTGACCACTTGGGGACATAACAGACATAATACAAATAATCTCAGTCTAAATGATCCAATATAATATTTACTGAATTAAAAATAAAGGAACAGAATCTTATTCTTGCTTTAAGACAAAAGAAGCTTAGGGGAAAAAAAACAGTAATTTGTAAGATCGCTGATGAGTTGTAGTTATATATCACTAACAAAATAGGAAGGCAAAGAATGTTCTACTATACCAGATGGTAATAAGGTAGAAAATACAAGGCCTTGCTCGTTCAGCAATTGACTCACAGTTGGTTTAGTTTTACTTTTCTTTCTTTTTCTGTCAAGAAGCATTACTGTCTGATGATCTATGTAGTGATGACTTGCTGGTAATCTCAGTGAAAAACATTTGGTGGCTTACTCAGGGTTTTAAAGGATTGATGTTTCTGATGTAGAAATCATGGCTACTCCCCTACCTAAGTGATATGCTGCCAGCAGTTTTTGTGCAGAGGCCAAGGAATGAATGGGCACAGAGATAGCCTTTTAGTCCAGGCATTGCTCCATTGTTCCTGGGTAGGGAATAGGCTCACAGATGAAGAAACAAAGAAAACGTCTGGCTGCTCTGGCTGTCTTTGATTTTATTTGTAGCTGGCAAACTTCAAATATACTCAGAGATTAAAATGCTTACTAGGAGTCTCCTCTGTCACTGCTTAGCAGACCCCAGTGATATTGCCAATGTGTCTTATTCACATTTCTATTTGGAAAATATCCACTCACTTGAAAGGAGTTTTATCATACTGTGTCTAAGGGTTGGATTCAAGAGCTGGGCTTGAAATTTGGCTCCTCTGGTCAGTCTGAGAACAACAGGCAGAGTATTTAATCTCTTTGAACCTCAACAAGCTCATTTGTAAAGTGAATCATAATTACAGAATCTATTCATAAAGTAGCTGAGAATAACATTTGATAATTCATACAAGATGAGTGGCACATAGCAAGGGCTCAATATATAGAAGGTAATAATGATAACTATAGTAAGAGTAAATTATAAACACAATTGTATATAATATTAGTAAATATTTCGACTTGGCAAAGGTTTTTAAATATCCATTTCATAAAGGCTCTGCTCAGAACTTGCAACTTTTTGTGTTGCACTCCAGGTAGAGAATGACACAGAATTAGTTAAAAATCAAGTGTCATCTTGTTAATTTTCCCTAGTAACTTTTGAAAAATTTCAAAGTTTAGCAATTTTAAATTTCATAATGATCATATAGCCACTAAGCATCCATATGTCTTGTTAATTTGTGTTTTACTGTATAATGGAATTGGAAGTTTTACTCTATTTTCAAAAAAAAGTTAAATTATATAACTTGAAAAGTCATTAACTTGACTGCCTGAGCTAGTGCAGATGGAAGTTGATGCCAGAACCAGGCACATCCATGCTATCATGCATTAAGGACTTTCTGTGTTGAAGTAAACACAGATCCCTTAAAACATTTGTCTGAGACCACCATTGGAAAGAAATGGAGGGTGTCACGGTAAGGAGACAAGTGAGAGTTATTTGTGCACATGTTAGAACAATGTGCTAATTATCTCCAGATAAATAAGGATGATAAGTGAATAATCAAAGGGAAAATATCATCAAAAGAGTGGGAAAAAGTCTTTTTTTAGCTATTTGGGTGTCTTTTTCTCATGGTGCTCAACCAGAATACTGCTTCTACAGACCTCAAGAAAACATACCATTTAATTAATCTTCCCAAATCAGGTCCATTTAGAAGCAATATTGGTCTCTTTCTATTTTCTGAGACAGGTTGATGTTTTCATGTCTGCATCTTTATTCTCTCTCTCTGTTTGTCTCTCACTGTCTCTTTCTCTGCATGTGTAACTCATAAAACACGTACACAACTACACACAGTGGTTAGTTTTCTTTAAATTAAATATTAAATGAAAATACTGGAAGCAAAGACTTTGCATGTAACAAACAGTTGCATTAACAAGTGTTAAGTGTGGCCTCTGCAATGACTATCTAAACCCCAGGTTAAACACATTTGATTTCACACTAAATGTTCTAAAATACTGTCTCAAAACAAAATCCTAGTGTATTCCACTGACATTTTTCCTAACTTGTTTCCTTCTCCATTTCACCCATTTACCCTGAAAAGTATCTTCTTTTTTACTTTTATTTTTTGTACTGATGATAGACTGAATTATTTAAGGAGCATACCTTTTTTGAGCTCACTAGAGGATTAACTTTTTAGGAGATATCACTCATGTATTTTCTTCAGCATGAAAACTTAGCAAATTCCTTACACTACCAAAGAATGACAATGAGTTGTATTTCATCTTTTACAGAATTAATTTCATACCCTTTGGGCAGTTCCATGGCATTTTTCTGGGCCTGCCAATGTTTCTCTTGGAAGTTGCTGATGAGTGGCACTTCACATTGTGCATTCACAGCAACCTTATTTGTCCCTCACTGACAACTTCAAAAGTCTACATTTTAGCTGAGCCACACACACAGCTGCATTAGCTGAGTGTGGAGTTTTGGTGCTACTAGGATTTTTCTAGATAATTGACACAGTATTTAAAAGTTTTCACCTTAATCATTTTATATGTACAGTAGTAGCTTTCTTTTCACATATTCAGAGTTCCTTTCTCTACCATTAATACAGGGAGAGTACAGTCACAACGCAGTAAGGCCCCAACTTACAAACATTTGAGTTGGGAACTTTCATACACAAATGTAACCCACATTACAAACATTCATAAATGCAAAGAAAATCACCGAAGTAGCTCACCTGTCTGTGGAACACCGTCACAATTGTGCTCCTGAGTGCTTACTGTATAGTGCAATAGTGTACAGTAGTACAGTGCTCAATCAGAGCCCAATATGTCCACAAGCAAGAGGAAAAGCAGTGGCGATGTGTAGAGGAATGCACAAAGCACAAAGCAATACACATCACGCATATGTGTCAAGGTGTATAAGACTCACTTTGTTAGACTAGGAAAGAATCCAACTCACGAATGAAATGGAACTCATGGAATGGAACTTTCAGTAAGTTCCTAGGGACTAACTGTACATGGTTTCTGAGGAGATAAATATATACGTGTAACATAGTTTCAACATGATTATTCTAAATCATTGGTGGCAAACCTGTAGCACACATGCCACAGTGGGCTGTTTGTATCATTGAAAGCGCTGTCATTATGCTTTTCTTTGGATGGGTGAGTTGATTTTTGATAAACTAAAACCTCAAGTTTAATTGCAGTTTTGGCACTTTGCCATAAATAAGTGGGGTTTGGGTTGTAATTTGGGTACTCTGTCTCTAAAAGTTTCTCCTTCACTACTCTAAGTCTATAAGGAGAAATTTTATACATCATTTATTAGAGGTTTATTCTTTCACAGATTGCAATGTTTATCTACCGGTTTAAAAAGGCAGAAAAGCTACCATTTGAAGCAACCTCAGATTGCATCTTGTTCACTTTTATCATGGTCTTGCTTCTCTCTTTTACCTCTTATTTTCCCCTGTGATGTGATAAACATTTCCAGAGTGTGGTATTTGCTTGGTGATTGTGTAGAGCCCTTCAATATCCCTCCACTGGTGTGATGACAGTTCTTCATCCAGGGTGTCTCTTTCCCTCCTAGATTCTGTAAGCAGCCTAGTATTCGCTGCACACCTGTAATTCCAAATAGTCAGATTATGAGATGGAAGAATTGTAAGTTTAAGGCCAGCCTAGGCAACTTTTCAGATGGCATCTCGAAATAAAATGTTAAAATAAAAGGGCTGGGAATCTCATTGTTTTCCCTGGATTCAATTCCCAGGAAAGACAGACAGACAGAAAAATCTTATGGACAATACTTGTGATGCTAGTAGCCGTGACTTTCCTGTTGCCCCATGGCATTAACAGTATTATCTCTACTTCAGCTCTTAAAATACAAAAGCAATAGTTTCTGTGTTCCTTAAATAGATGATGGATTCGGGGTAAGCCACAGCCACTTTGTATCCAAAACATGATCACCTGCAGAAGCCTGATTGGT